>VXAB01003365.1:224845-279899 GCA_013399175.1 Odontophorus gujanensis | reverse complement strand
CTTTTTTTTGCTTTTTTTTTTTTGTTGTTGGGAGCAAAAAGTCGAGACGTGTTTCTGAAGGCTGTGGCCGTGAGTGTATCTGTTCTTAATCAACTGGAAGCCTCTCTTCTCGTATAGCTCTTCTCCCTACGGGGAAGAAACTTTTGTCCGCGAGTAATCTGCTCTCCCCTCCGCGCGGATCTCATGCGCGAAAGCTTGCAGACCTTGCTCAGCACCTCAAAGCGCGTTGTCTGCCCTCTCCCCCCCACCACCCCAGCCCCAGTTTGTGGGCTTTCCCCTTGAAACGATAACTCCTGAGTGGGGCGAGAGGGAGAGCGGTGAAGCAGTAGATGTGGGGCAGTGCAATGCGTGCAGCTAGAAACCCCGCGGCGTCATTTGTACGGCCCTGCAGAAGTGGGGATAAGTGCTCGATTTCACCGAGTGGACGCTTTGGTTTGCCAGAGTGCATTTTGAGAGCTCTGCTTTCCAAATGTCTGCCTTCCCCGAGCAGAGCAGGCTGGCTGGATGCTCGTGGGAACGCTGAGGAAGTTTTCAGAGTGCTTGGTGGGATTTTAGCAGATGCTTGGAGGTACTGGTGCTCCGGGATCTCGTTAAGTCGTATTAGGAAGGGAAAGGCTGAGGAGCAGCTTGCTGGAGAAGCTCGTTCTGAAGTCTGAAAAGTTGGAGCTGGAGTTTGGCAGGGTGACCTGAAACAAAGCAGTGCCCCGTGGAGCTGAGCTGTCCGGGTTTCAGTGTTGGTGCCCCGTTCCTCATTGCTGGCATCTGTCCTGTGAAGCCCAGGCAACGGTGCTTNTTTTTTTTTTTTCCCTTTTGTCTGCGGCCGTTTCGGCCCTTTAAGAGCATCCTTTGGCATACAGCTTGCCAGCTTCATTGCAAAGCCCTTAGAGCCACCAGGTAACCTTCCTGAAATGCCTGGCTCACTCTGGGTTGCAGCTGCAGAACTCTGGTCCAGCTGGAGCAGCGATGCCGTGGTGGCTGGAGAGCTTTTGTAGGGCCAGCTTCTGCTCCACCTAATGGCTCTTGCTGCGAAGAGCTTTGAGCTTTCCTAATGAACATCCTAATAGGACATCAAATAATTTAGATGAGGGAGGAGTCAGATTTGGACTCTTGACGACGTCGACTAACGGTCTTTGGAGCTTTTTTTAGAATCTTTCCGAGTTTTCTTGGGTCGTATTTCAGCCCGGATTGTTTGTTTCATTTTCATTTCAGCCAGTTTCTGTGTGTGGAGAAATAAAAACGCTTGTGCTCGCTCGCGGATACAGATCCATCAATAGAGAGAGGGAAGAAACTCAGAAGAGAAGGTTTCCAGAGCAAACAGAGAAATCACAATGTCCAAAGCGACATGAACTGAACCGCCTCTGAGCGCTGCCCTTCCAGCACACATTTTCCCATATTTTAACAGATGATGTCACACAAAAATCGAACCCACAGACAAAGTTGGAGTCTGTCTGTGCTTTCACAAACGCCTGTAAAGTTGGACTGGGTTTTTGGGTGAAAACTTTTGGAAGCAGCAGTTTCCTTTAGTGGTGAAGAAGTGTAATAAGAATACATGGCGTGCTCTTTAGAAGAAATAAAAATGCTGGAAATTATGAAGTATCCCGTTACCATCTGTTGCTTCTCTCCTTGGCTCTTCCCCAGCCATCTAGAATGAGCTAAAAAGTAACCTTAATGCAGCCAATTAGAGTTCTTCTGTTTAATATTTCGCCAATTGAATGTGTTGATATCGTTTTACAAGAAGAAATATGACTTTCAGTTTGGCACCGATGGTAGCTCTGATTTCCAGTGTAAAACCTGGACCATGCTGTCCATGTACTGCCAGGATAGAATGTGGCTTGAGCTTAAAAGCACCCCAGCTGTTAGCCATGCTCCATCCAGAGGACACATAGAGGCATTCAACTTAGGTCATCTGTTATTCTTCCTTGTGAGCTGGGGTCAAGATGAAAATCCTTTCAGACTGTCCCCTTCGAGGCTCACCCCACTCAGTGCTGGTTGCTGACCCGTGGTCGATGAGCTGGTTGCACTGGTTGCTAACAAATGTAATGGGAACTTTGGTACTTCAACCTGTAGCATTGCTGTGTTGTGTTGCCCTGGCAATGATTCTGTTGGGGACTGGAGAAATCCCACTTCATGATGACTGTAATGACCAGAAGGGTCACTGGGGTGTAACTCTCTTAAGGCAAATTGTCAAAGGGTTTCTGGTTTTGTGGGTGTCCTCCTGTCTGCTGGTGTTGCTGTGTCAGATCTCCAGTGCTGATGCCTCCTATGTAAAATGCCTTTTTAAAAGCAAGAGTAATCCAACAAACGAAACTGGTGTTACTCCTGCTGACAGTCTGCCCAAGAACAGATAGAAGGGCACTGCCAAAGGGATGTGCCTTCTTGTTTTGAGAAGGTACTGTCCACCACCTCTTCCATTTTCTGGCTGAAGGAGTTGGACTTCTCAGGTTTCCTCTCTAAAATGTAGAGCGATTCTAACAGGGAGGATTCAGTGTCTCCTGATTACTTCAAATTGCATCACTGTGTCATGAGAGTGTGCTGATATCTCCAGCATTTGGGGGGTGATGCAGTACCATGGTTCCTGCTCTGAACTCTCCCACCTCTGCCATAGGATGGTGATGGGGAGCAGAGGAGCTCAGCCTCCTCCGGCTCTCTCAGGACTCTGTGTGCCTCAGCTTTGGGGTTAGACTAAGTTCTCATAACTGCTTTGAATTACAGATAGATCCTTTAAGCCTCAGCAAACCATGGTAGCAGATGCTAAAAATGAAGGCAGCACTGCTGTGGCATATGGCTAATGCAGAGGCATTTGCACGAAGTGCCATTCGTGGATGCATCTTTGGGTGATCTGAGTTCTGTCTGGACTTCAAGATAGATCTGTGGAAGTACGTCCGAGGAAATGGTTCTTCAGTCTGCCTTTTTCTTATCTGCAACAGGGAAGCAAATTGGCTAGTGAACTGAACAATTTCTTTTCCTGTTTTCTTTTAGGGGAGCCTGCTCCCTGTCTGGCCCTCTTGTCATGTTGTTTGGATGCTGGGGGACACTGCAGAGTGGGGGGCTGCACTGCAAAGCTGCTCTTCCTGGTGCAAGTGGAGGGTGGCTGGCTGTGCTGTGCAAACTCAGAAGCCTCAAACTTGGAAAGACTGCGTGGAGCAATACTCTGAATGCTTCCCCATGAGCAACTTGAGGGTTAGGGGGAGTGCAGCAAGGTGGGGGGTCTGCCTGTGTTCAGGTGGTGTCATGTCCAGGGCTGCTGGGCCACAAAGGACTTCCAAGGTTGAGTGAAGAGCTGGTGGCTGGCTTGTTGGTTGGCCCTTGTGTTAAAGACAGGATGCTCTATGTGTGCTGTAGCTGGGTACAAGGGTGCCCAGCTGTGATTTCAGGAGAGCAGCTGCATTTTGGGCTCGTGCTCTGTTATGGGGAAAACTGACTTTGAAGTTATAGCAGAAATGCTAAGTCAGGGCTTGAAGCAGTGATGGAGCACCTGCTGGGAAGGCAGGGCCAACCCAGGGAAGCTCAGGTGTATGCAATGTACCTGAGTGACCAGAAGGGCTGGAGCCAGGACCCACCCCTGCCCAGACCTCATTTAGTGGTTGACAGGTGGGGTGAGGGCTTCTTGCTGGAGATCCTTGCCTACCTGAGGCCTTCAGAAGGTAAACATCTTCTTTCCTTTATTTCTGTGCTCGTGGCTGTTGCATTTGAGCAAATCCTCACTCACTGCAGCCTGGGACCTTGCTGCTCTGCTGTCATTGCTGTGCTTTTCATTGGATTACAAAAGTGTGTCACTCTCTACAAATGGGGAAACCCCTGTTGTGTTACATGTGTAAATTTGGCACTTCAGCACATGTACACGTGCACCTACATCTGCTTGTCTGGTTTGTTTAGCAGGAGGCTTACTTGAAAGCAGCTGTTCTGTACAGTTATTTCAAGAAAAATCAAATGACTTAGATTTTGTTTGAAAACACTGTTCACTCTTCAGTACAAATATTTTGGAATGTGGAAGATGTGGTTTAAAACAAAAGAATTATGTGGGACATGCATCGGAAGTGAGCTGCAGATTGCACCTCAAGCTCTGCTCACATGGAGGAGGACTTCCTCCTCTCTCGTTGTGTTTCCACCCAGCATAGATTTCTATTTGTGTATATAGGAGAGCCCTGACATTGGCACAGGTCTGATAGCAACTGAAGATGCTTTGGGAATGCTGAGGCCTTTCATTCATTTGCTGACATGGGATCAGATTTAATATCTTCAGTATTCATCCAACAGCGCGAGTGTTCTCCTACAGCAAGGCTGGGCAGTCCTCTGCTTTCCCTGTGCTGTGTGCTGATGCTGTTGGCTTTTAGCTTCTTTAGAAGAGCAGAATTGCACTGAGCTGTGGCAGTTTCTCTGCACTCAGTTGTGTTCTGGAACTGGGCTGCTTAGTGCTTCTTTTGGCTCTCATCTCTGCTTGGATTTGTTTCGGATCGTGATCTCTGCAGCCCTTGCATGGAGTTGTCAGGAGGATGGCTTTCTGGGGATGCTTTAGAGGATTTTTGGAAGGGAAAACCTTTTCCACACTGTCCTGTGCTTTCTGGAGAAAGCAGGAAGCACGTGGTGATAGCTGCTGTGCATCTCTGGCGATAGCTGGGAGCTCAGCTGTGCTCCAGGGGTTGATTTGGCCCTGGGGAAGAGCTCCCCACCCTGCTGGGGAGTTCCTTTTGTCAGGAGCTGTGCTTTGCTTGCAGAGTAGAGCTGCCAACATGGTTTACCCTTAGTTTTCAGCCTCCTAAGACCCATCCTTCAGCAGTAAATTACCTGAAAATTTAAGACCAGGACTTGATAGACTGAGTGTGAAGCCAGTGTGTAATATCTGGACGATGCTGTTGAGAGCTGAAGCCTCCTGCAAGCTGGGATTTCCTTGGGCCAGTGGCCTCTATCAGAGGCTTGTTTCACTGCTGGGCATTAAGCACCAGCAAAGCACACAGCAGCATCCTGAGCAAGCAAATCCACTGCAGGGACAAATCTTTGACCAATGTAAGCAGAGTGCTGTCACCTGAAGCTTTTCTATTGCCATCTAATGTTACCCATTAGCTGCTTTTTACCTCCAGCAGTGCACTGCTTCTCCTTTGCTCTCCTGGCTTGCTCAAGAGGTTGCCGAATCTGCCTCCTGCAGCTGCAGCCTGGCTCTGCTTTAGTATCGAAGCTTTTTTGCCTTGCTAGCTGGGCAGGATCTCTTGGGGTATGTGCTGAGTTTGCAAACGGGCAGTTTTTCTTAAAATAAACTTGAAACCTTTGTGTGAAACGAACAAATGGAGAACATCCCAATATGGGAAGAGAAACCAGGAGGAAAAAAAAAAAAAAGGAGTTGAGACATGAAAGAATGGAAAAATGGTTCCAATCTGATGTTATGTGGAAAAAAAAACCTGAGGTTGGCTATGTGGTGTAATTAGCCACCGGGTTACTGCCGGCAAATTTCATGGCTCATGAAGTGAGCTGAGCAAACCATCCAAATGATGCCGTGGTTTCTCTGCGGAGACGTCTGGAAAATCTTTAGAACTAAAATAAATGGAGGAGCTGCACAAAAGGCATTTTTGAGGTTGGTCGCTCTGAGTCTACGCTCTTTCTCTCTCCAGAAGCCAACAGGATTTTTAGCATCATCTGGAATCCTTCACAACGTTGAGACGTTCCCTTTTTGAAAGTAGGAAAATGACATTAATGTATTTACAAGGCTGGAATTTTTCTTCATGATTGCGTAATAAACTGGAAAGGAAAAGGATGGTGTGAATGGAGTGAGCTACGCCATCAGGGATGCTTCCTGAGCTGTGCTGCACACTCTCTCCCAGCTTTTGGACAAGTCCCTGTTACATCAGGTGCTCTAAGATCACTATGAAGCATTGTCCAGAGCTGGTGCAGGTAGAGGGGCTGTCAGGCTGTGGTTTGGTTTACTGGAAACTGGAGGGATGTGGATGGAGGTGGGATGCTGGGTACTGCAGTTGGGTGCTGGTGTGGGGTGCTGCGTGTTAACCCTGTGCTGTGATGTGGGGACAGGTCAGGTAGGCTGCTGTCAGTTTGTCAGCTGGCTTTCAGGTGGTGGTATTCAGCTATTTTGCTGGTGTAAGAGCAGATCCAGGGTATTGCTAAGATGCTCTGCCCCTGTGCCAGCACTGGGCTGTCTTCATCCTCAGTGAGTTTGGTTTGAATTCTCATGAGGTCCCTTCTAACCCAAGCCATTCAAAGTCTCCCATGCCTGATGCTGCCTTTCTTCTGATGCTCTGCCCACTGAACCTAGAGCAGCAGGAAAAAGGCCAAACCGTAGTCCTGCTGCGCTCAGGGACAACTTCCCATTCATCTGAGCAGTGTCTGGGTTTCACCCAAAGCAGCTGGGCACCCTGTTTGGATGACGTGTGGTTCAGAAACTGCAGCTTGCTGAAGATCTGAGTGATAGGCCTGGCTTAAATGCAGCTCAATGTTTGTTAGCTTGAGATGACCCTACGTGCCATCCCTGCCTGCATCAAGCTGTGCATCTGCAGCCAGGGAGATGCTAATTCTTTCAGAGTAAATAAAGTAAGTTTTTTCCTGGCTCAGCTTTTAAGCAAGCTGCTGAAAGCCCTTTTCTCTCTTTGCCTCTCTGCACTTTACTGCTACAGCTTGCAAAGAATGGGGGGAGAGTTTTGCAGCTCTGCTGGAAATGGTGCGAGAAGTCAATGGGGGGAAGCTCCCAGAGAGGGGGTCACCCAGGGGTCTGCTGGAGTCCCTGCTTGGGGAGGGGGAGAGGCTGGCAGGAAGTTTTAGTGGCCAAATTTAGTTTCATTGACATGTCAGCTGGAGCTGCTGTTTTTTGTGTGTGTGGACGTACAGGAAAGCTGTGCCGCAGCTGAGCAGTTCGTGTGTCCTCTCGGAGAGCCCTGCTGGCCCCTTTTCCTCCTCCGTTCCTCCCTCCACCCCCTCTTCTGTTTCCAAGACAATACTTCAGTAAGAATTTGTTGCAGCTGAATTCCTGGAGGTGACACTGCCAGTTTCCCAGGATCTCTTGCACTCGTGCAGCATTTTACACCGGGCTTTCTGGTAGTAGGGGATGAGCCCCTTCAGCTGCACCCTTCTTGTGCCCAGCAAGAAGCAGTGGGTTTGGGTCGGTCTTGGAGGGGGGGGGGGGTGGTGCTCATCCTCAGTGCTCTGGTATGAGATGCAAACCCCGTGTGCTCGTCTGCTGCAGGGTAGAGATTTGGTCTGAGGGCTGCAGTTCACAAGCTGAATAATGAATGCATTGTTTGTATGCCCTTATTTCCAGCTTGCACCATTAGAAGTGAATAGAAAGGTCAAGGAGATGAGTCACTGTGAATACAAGTGTCATTCTGCTTAGAAGAAATGGAAAAAAAGGAGCTTCCAAGCCAGGTGTTTCAGCTGGTGCCAAACAGCTCTGTTTTGCTGAACTTTCAGAGTTACAAGCCCCAGTCTCAGCTGAAATCTGAAGTGTTCAAGCACCTAGATGTTAGCAGGGGTCTGGGGCTGGGATTTGGCTGCTGGTACAGGCTGTGCTCCAAAAACCCAAATAATATTCACAAAATAGGATTGTTGCTGCTCTACTGCTGCAGTTTCTTTGCAAAGCAAAAAACTGGAGCTGGTAGGGTCAGCAAGCTCCTGTTCCTCCTTGTATACCCAGAAGAAAAGGCCACCTCCATATTAGTGTGGCAACCCCTAATACTCAGGCTGCTTTTCTCCAGCACTTAGTTCAAGGCTGGTGGTGCCCTGGCACAGCAGCTCTTGAAGTGCTGGCAAGAAAAGGTGCAGACCTTGAGCAGTGGCTCCTGGTGTGGTTGCTGCACTGTCCTGGGATGTCCTGGAGGAAAGGGGCTTGCGATAGCAACACAGGGTGGTGGGATGTATGAGCCCACCCTATAGCTTGCCACCGTCCCCTTTCCTGGCCCCAGTGAGGGCTCAGTTATAAATTAAACTTTTAATTTCCTGCCCCCAAAGTCTCCTTCTGCAAGCCCCAGGCAGCTGGTTAACCGTGCTGGCTGGGCACTGAGAGTCAAAATGTGGCTCGTGGGCTGCACTTATGGAGGGGGAGGTGATGGGTGGAGGGTGGGTTAATGCCCAGTGGGTGGGATAGGATGGGGGTTGGCCAGAATGTTCCTTCAGCTGGTATTGCTGGGGCAGTCTCAATAAAACAGCAGTGATGGCCACGAGGCCAGAATTTGGTCCCAAAGCTGTTAATGCTCTTTTTAATGGGCTAGGCTTGAAGTCATGGGCCGTCGTGCCTATGGGTTTCATCCTTCTCGTGGCTGAAGTGCCCTCTTTTGGGATCATCAGCAGTTCAGTTAATTGCTTTGTGCCGTACAAACCGTTTTGCTCGTCTGCATGATGCGAGGTGATTTCCAGGAACGACTTTTGGAAGAGTTTGCTGCTATAGGTTTTGTCCAAGCTGGCTGAAAACTCCACCCAAATTCCACGTGCTGTCAGATGATCGGGAGCCTGGACTCTCTCACTAGTGATGCGACCGTTTGGTCTCCAGATGGAGGAAGGTGGGAAGGAGCTGTGAGCTGGGCCTGGTTTGTGCATTGCAGCCTTGGCTCTGATGGGCTGCTGCGACGTGGAAGTTGGAGATTTCTGCAGATAGATGGGGATGGAGAATTTCCCCTCAAAGATGTGAGGCTGTCCATCCAGGTATCGCTGTTCCCTGGCTGTGGGCTGCTCAGTGTCTCATCTTGGAAAGCTGTTGATTCCTTGAAGGATAAGGAGCCCTCGCCTGGGGCACTGTGGCCACAGATGCTTTCCTTATTGAAGGCTGATGTGGTTTTTCTCCCGATCCCTTTTTGGGTCTTCTGCTTTTTGTAACGAGGGAGGGCAGATCACAAAGAATCCCCTTGTTGTTTCTGTGATCTGAAAGCGGCGTGAGGGTGGGAGGAGGAAGTGGCTTTCATCCTTGTCACTGCCTTTGGCACAGGAGGGGGAGTGCTCATATAGGAAAACTGCTCGGAATGTTCTCTTGTAAAGCTTTGCAGGGATCAGGAGAGGCATATTATCACGTCTTGTACACTTTGGGAGAAAGTCCCTCTCTCTGCCTCTCTCAAATGTTTAAATTAAAACAATCTGTCTTTCTGCAACCGTTGGATGCTTTCCCTGCTGACCTCAGGAGCGGGGACTGGGAGGAGCGAGTGGCACAGTGCTTGTAGCTGGCTCCAGCTCCTTTAGAAACTTCACTTCTGGTTCCCTGCAGGATGCAGAGCAGAAGGACAACAAGGGCCATAGCTGCTCTGGAAACATCAGTTTTCCTACTGTTCTTGTAATAACAAGAGCTATACGAGGAAGCAGCAAATCCTTTCTGCACTGGAGGTTGTTGTGTTGCAGGGCTGTGTATGGAAGGAAGGCAGCAGCTTGGGAGCCCCTGCTGGAGCTGGGCCGGAGGGTGACAGCACATTCGCACACTGATGGGATTCTGCCTGGAGAAATGTGATGCGACTTCTGTCCTTGGGGGATAGGTTCCTATGAACCAGAACCAGATCTGGAACTTGTTCCGGGTGTGGAAGTCCACAGAGAACTTTGGGTTCCCCATCCAAACTGAGTTTAAAAATTTGTGCTGATAAACTTAAACGTGCTCTGAAACTTTCAGCTCGTGCTGGAAGCGACGTGTTCTGCACAGTCAGAATAACTGAGCAACCCAGTGTCCTTCCCTGCCTGCAGCTCCCTGCTCTGCAGCCTTGGCCAGACGAGACGGGGCCCTCCTTGCCCTGGGGACACATCCCAAATAAAAGCACTGCTGAAATGGGCATGAGTCCCGCAAGCCCAGAAATAGCTGAGTCTGAGCTGCCTGAGCAGAGCTGCCCGCTGCAGGGTACGGATGGGGGTGGGTTTTTTAGGGATGAAGCTGAAACATCTGAACTTGAGGTGGGGGGTGTTTGAATTTGTCTGCATTTTTGCTCCAGGTTGTGTTGCCTCTAAGGGACCTGGGTGGGATTTGAGCCCTACATGCCTGTCCCTCTTGCTGTGCCTTGGGTGGTTAACTTGATGACTTTTGATGGTGATGAAATGCAGACTCTTACAGTAAATCTGTCAATGATGTGAGGGCTGAAAATATGTGGATGGAATGGTGTGGAGTTACTGGTCAGGAGAGGATCAGGTGTGGGTCAGGGAAGGGTTCTGCCCCAGAGGTGCAGCATGTGGGCATGGCACAGGCTGCCCAGGGCAGCAGGCATGACCCTGAGCTCCCAGAGCTCAGATTGTATTGAGATACTGCTCTCAGCCTTGGTTTTGGGGTTTGGATGGTGCTGTCTGGAGTGGGGGTTGGACTCAGTGATTCCTGTGGATCCTTTCCAACTTGGGGTGCTCAGCAGTTTTATGAAGGACTCTGATTTGTGATTGTAAGCTCACCTTACAGCTACAGACTTAAGCATGAAGCTTTTAGGAATGCAGGTGCATAGGACTCTAGCTGTTACAGATCATCAGGTATCTTTTAGAGTGTAGCTGCCTTGGGATCCCTTGAAAATCCCAACTTCTGAAGCTGAGTGAAACAGATTCTCCTATATTGAGATCCAAACCTGCAGATGTGTCCCAAAGTAATACATCTGAGAGAGATACGTTCCAATACCTTTCTTTCCATTCTAGTGAGCAGTGCATGACAGCGGAGGGGCTGTTAGAGCAGGCAGGTATGTCACGCCTGTGCAATGTCAGTTGACACAGGATTAAATAAGGCATGTGGAAAATTCTTCTAGGAAGTAAAGCGTAGTGAGAAATAATCACCAGGGAGCTCAGGAGGTGAAATAGCCTGCTCTAGACAAGCAACAGTCCTCATCTGTGCCCTTGGAGATCATCCAGATGATGGATCAGCACTCTGGGAGGAGGTGGCATACTTGGCACGAGTGGAGCTTGTGAGAACATCCTGCAGCACCGAGGGAGCAGCTCTGGTATCGCACTCAAGGATGTCTCATCAAGTGTGAAGTCTCTCGGTGAGCGAAGGGGATGTGGGGCAGGGAGCTGTTTGGTAAGGGATGGCATCTGTACCTCTTGGGCTCCTCTGTGCCTCTCCTGGTGGCTTTTGGCTGGAGTGGGCAGAAGGCCCAGAGGAGCCAGGATGGCTGTGGCAAAGAGCTGAGTCCTCTTCCAAGCTCTCGTGGGTTTGGGTCTTGTATGTAACCTGTGCATCTTAAGGTGTCTGTCTTAATGCCAAACTGAATGGCTCTCCCTTGAAAACCTCAGAGCATTTTCCAAGATTTATTGAAGGGAAGACTGCGCTGTGACCTCTTTTCACTTCTGCAAGGATAAAAATTTGTTTTCCTGTAGCGAAGAAAAGTCTGTCCTCCCTTTGAGTCGTGAACGGTGGTGCATCAAATGTATGCAGATTGCTTTTAAGGTGTTGCATGTCCCCCTGTACGAGCTACCTCATACAAAGTTTATTTCCCCAGTGGAGAGAATATCAAGCGTGTTCCATGTATAGATCAATCTCCTCAACATATGCTGATAACTCTCCTTGGCATTTGCTCTGTCTCCAGTTTCCCAAATACTTTCTTACTCGTTTGGCTGATTCTGCTACTCAACACGCCTCCTGCTCATTTGTGTGACGAGTGGCCCTGGCCTCCTATACTTGTCTGCATGAATTGATGCCTTGATGTGTAATTTACCTTTTCTCTCCATGTACATGTAAAAATAGCAAACATTCCTTACACACATTCACGAATGGATGCACAAGTGATTGGAAGTGTCAGCATGTGCTTTTCCAGATGGTGGAAGCATGTTCCTTCATTTATTTCAAATGTCAAACTCAATGAAATTAATTACTACCAGACTTAACTGAGGTGATGGGGAGATTCTTGCCTCAGTTCACCGGCGTGGGGTGAGGTTGCATGTGCTGAAGAAGCAACAGAGTTCAAGAGATGCAATTACTGGGCTGACTCCGAGCACTGCTGTTGTTGTCCTGGTTGTGGTTGCAGTGCTGCTGTCCTGGTGCTTTGGTGTCTCACTGCACTCCAGCAAGCTCTGGCATCTAGGTTTACCCTATAACTTCAGTTCTTCTGCTCAGCTGTCAGATGGGTGCTGCTGGTTTTGTGATTTGGCTTTGTTTCATTATTTATTTGGCAACATTTCTTGGAGCTTGCAGTCTTCTCAGGGGCAGATGTTGTCAAAGTTCCAGACGTGGATGCTGGATTTGAATACTGAAGGGCAGAATTCCAGCTTAGCAGTACTGGATGAGAGCTATGGGCTCTCTGCACCTCTGGAAACCGGGCTGGGTATAGAGAAACCCACGCTGCATCCGAAAATGTAGTTGTTGCTTGCTGTTGTGTTGCTCCTGAGATCTTCTGGCTTTGTGGCTGTAGAGGTTTTGGGAACTGTGCAGAGCTCAGGGAGCTGCCTGGTGTTTCATGCAGGCACTGGCTCAGCTGCAGAGCTGGGAGGCTTCACCTGGATCCTTAGGCACAATACTGCAGATCTCAGTGTTATTGCTTTTGTTTCCACTCTGCTTTTTGTCCCCGAAGGAGCCTGTTCCTGTTTGGGGTCTTCTAGATAATTACTTCTAATAGTCCCTTGCACTTTTGCCGCCCATATTCCTTCTTTCAGATGGAGATTCTGTTAGCCAGTCACTGGTTTGCCACTTACCTTAGGGAAATAGCTCTTATCAGGGAATTTCTAATGACAGCTAATTTAGGATTAATCTCTTCCTAACCTCGTGGTCTCTGTGCCTTTCAGGCCCCTTATCTGGCCCTAACACCATCTTCCTTAGTGGCCACTTCTTCCAGTCTCTCCCACTGCTATCTGTGAAGCCTCCCTTGCCGACCATACCCAGAAAAATAAACAGCCAGGGCTCCTCTTGCCCTCTATTGTCTCTCTCTTTTGTATTAAGTACAGTAATGCCTCTGAGCTACCCTGGGGCTTCTTCTTTCCCATGCTTCCCCATCCCTCTTACAAAGGACCTCTTTTCTCCCTGTGTTCTGGGTGTTGTGGCTCTGCAAATGTGCCAGCGACCCTTCACTCCATATGAAAATAGCCCCTGCCTTTTTGTAGCTGTCACTTATTCTTGAGCCTGTAATTAGACTTGATCCTGCGTGTATTATTTCCCTTGACCCTTCTCTTTTTACCGCAGCGAGTATGTTTTTGAACATGCTTTCAGCTCCCTTTCTACCTGCATGTATCCAACTGTGCTGGCTCGCACAAGTCTTCTTTGGACTGAGTTGGAAGTTTAATTGCAAGGCTGCAAGCTTTCCCAAATCTTTCTCACTCGTGTGTTGTAAGACTCCCCTGGGATGCGGCTGCACACTCGTAGTTCGGATTGTTCTTCCATATGCTCTTGCTTAAAACTGGTGGCTATTTGCGTGGCTCCCTCAAATACTCACCTCTGCAGGTATTTAAATGCTGCTGTGGTTCATTGAGTTTGAAGTAGTGTACTCAGTGGCATCCATCCTGGCTGATGGCTTGTTGGGAATCAGAGGTGCAACAGCTGCTTTTTGCAGGCTGCCTCGTTGTGCTCTGTTTGCACTGCCTAGGGTCCTGTTAGGCTGCTAAGGGTAAGCAAGTCGGGTCCTTGCAGGGTGGCTGATGTTGCTGGGGTGCAGTAGGGTAGGGCTGTGGAGCTGAGGCAGGTTCTGTGCATGTGTTTGGGGTGGGACATTAAGATATGTTTGGGGCTGGGTAGCAGTGAAGGCCAGTAAAGCACATGCTTAATTAACAGCTACTCTCTTATCTACATGATAAAGGGGAAGTTTGTTGGTTGGTCGAGTCAGTGATGTGCGGTGCTCAGAGCAGCAGATGAGCTGTCTCCATTTGTCACCAATTGCTGTGACTTTGTCCCTGGGCAACTGTATTGTCCTGCTTTCGAAAAAGGAAGAAAATAAATTCAGCAAGTACAGGGAGCCCTTAAAGCAAATAAAAAGCGCAGTGCCAATGTAAACATATTACACTGCAGGGAAAACCATTTAAAATTAACTTTATGTGTCCGGGTATTGACTTCTGTGCAGGTAGAAAACCTGATGCACATCACACCCTTTCGGAAGGGTGAGAGTGGTGAGAGCTGTTCTCGTTCTCTGTTGTGGAGGTAAGGGCAGATTGCACAGCATTACAATCTGTGCATCAGTGCTGCCTGGTAGCTGCCAGGTGCTGCAAAGCTCGATGCAAAAGCTGCATCTCTCTTGCTTGGAGCTTGGGGTGCTGGAGGGGCCCGCGGTGGCTGTGTCAGAGCTTGCTCCGGGCACTCTGCCTGCTGTGATTGCATTTCTTAATGTGATGCAAATGGTGCTTGCTGTGCTCTTCTACAAATGTAATTTTTGATTACTTACCTCTTAGGGACGGATCCTGCCAGCTTTATCACCTTGCCTGAAGTAAATTGCCTCTGAACATATTGGGTTTGTTTGAAAGCAGTGTAATATACTGTTCCTCGGTGGGAATAGGAAGAATTGTGGGGAGCATATGGCTGTGCCAGGCGTCCACAGCAAACCTCTGCTGAGCCACCTTATGTGCAAAGCTGGGACTTTGTTTCCCTTTAGAGAATTCAATTGCCCGATGGAAAAACTTGTTACCAAATGTCAGAACAAGACTGGGAGCCCTTGCTCACAGTGCTCACCCTACTGCAGCACTGAGCATCACACTGCAGGGCCCAGCACCTTTCTCACTCACAAGTTGGTTTCTAGCAGTCGAGGTACCAGAAGTATTTCCTGCAGAGCTGTATGTACTGGGATATGGAAAGCATCATTATAGTGGGCTGTACGATGAGAGGCAGCTCGAGGAAAGCTGTCCTGCAGGCAGAGCTACCCACGTGCAGCCCACTTTTCTTACCTGCTGTAACAAAATCTTCAGCTGCTTTCCTTCACGAGATGGGAAGAGTTGAGCAGAGGAGAATTTCAACTGCTAAACTTACCCTGTAACCTGCAGCCTGGGGTATGAAAGGAAGTCCTTGTGCTTGCTTTAACCCATCAAATGTAGCTGCTTGACAGCTGGTGCTGTGTGGCTGCATGGAAACTACTGCCAGGCTGTGCACATTTTTAGTGGTAACAGGACTCTGGTTTTGGAGAAATCCGTTTGGAAACTGGGTCTTCAAGTATAGTTTAATTCATGCAAGAGTGTTTGACCGAGAAGTTGTATTGGCGCCTTGGGACTGGTTCATGGGAAGGTTACCCAACATTTATCTGCTGTGTTTCTAGCAGGGAACACTAATTGCTTTCTTGCTCAAGTTAAATGGGCCCACAGTGAGTCAAGCTCTCCTGATGAGTGCAAGTAGAGGGTCACCTTTCCATCAGGCTCCCCAAGAGCATCTCTGGGAGGTTTGCTGAGCAACTGGTCACTGGGTACTGGTCTCGGTTGGAAGCAGCTTCCAAAGAAAACTTGTGTTGGCTTTGAGATCCTCACATCTATCCTGGGGGTGGAAAGATCAGTGGGGGGGAGTGAGAAATTCTTCCTTACTGTTCCAGCTTAGCTTTGTGGCCCTGGATAGCTTCACTTCTGTTCTTTCTGCTGTGTTCTGATGGATTGTCTTGCTTTCAGAAGCTGGAATCCCAGCCCTAAAGGCCTCATGAGCACAATCAAACTGAGAAAAGCAGAGGAGAAAGCTACTGAGGAAGTGAATTATGTACTTCACCCCTCCATTGCCACCTGTCAGCTGTGTGGATGTGGCAGCTGGGAGGGGAGGTGAGAGGATGCACCTGAGCTTCTTGTGATGAAAACAGGTTGTGCCCAAGAGCATGACTGCCCTGGTGCTTTCCAGGGACTCAGGAGTATATAGAGGTTATGTGCTGAATTTGGCTACTTGCTCAGATAGAATTAGAGAGCTGAGGTGCCTGAGCCAGGCTGTGGGGATAAAGGGACCCTGGTGAACCTTGTCTGGGAGCCCAATAGAGCTGCTGTACAAAGCACAGCAGAATGAAGGCCCAGGAGGAAGTGTGCCCTGGTGGGGTCTGCCTGCACACCCACTGCTCTGCAGCCTCTGCCCTGCTCCCTGCTGCAGCTCAGTCCTTGAGGCTGGAGCTGCTGTTGCTGCTCTGCTTCCTTTCCAACTGTGCAAAGGGGCAACTCGAACATCAGGATTGGTGCAAGGAGGCTGTGTGTGCCTGGATTGCAGTGTATCTCCAGCTGTGTGGCTGGGGACCGTGCACAGGAATGGCTCAATCTCCTGGCTGTCCCCCTCTGCACCAGGAATGTCTGTTCTTATCTTCTGCTTCATCGGTGCACTTGAAACCTTGCCTTAAAACTGGCTTGTGCACATTTTATTCTTGGTAAGAGCCACTGTAAGTACTTTGGTGTGCGTTTATCTTAATTTTTCTGGGCTAAGTGGAGTACTCATAGCTGTGTTATGCCTGTATTCTACAGTAGGACTTGAGAATTGAAGCCTGTTGTGCTGGGCAAGGCTGAGTGTATTTGGGGGAAGACTAGTCTGAAAAGCTGAGGCAGAGATGCATGGAGCTTGCAGCAGCATCATGACTGTCATTGACCTCTAATTATTTGGTTAATGCCAAAGAAACAATTACAGGAGGCTTTATTTAAAACAAGCAAATGTGAATAATTATGTAAATATGGGTCTGGGCCAGTGTTAGAGCCCTGGGAAAGCTTTATGGATGGCTATTTTGGATGTTTCTTTTAGCTTTTGTAGTATCTAAATTGATATATTCTACTATCTTTGGGTCTGAATTCTCCTTCGTGTATAACAGAAGACCTGAGGAGGCATTTCAGTTGCTAATTGAAGCAGGTATTTCCTTCAACAGTGAATGTACAAATCACTGTGAATGATTTAAGTAATTTTTCTCCTTTTTGTGTGCTGACCCAGGCAAACCTCGGTCACTGCTACAAAGTGGCATCACAGCAGCTGTGGGTTTACAGCAGATACAGCTGTAATCTCATAGGGATACTGTTGCATGGTGAGCAGAGCCCCATCAGTCCTCAGCTGGCTCCTGAAGCTGCCGTGAGATCTGCGATGGTGCCTTTGCTGTCTGTGTGGGTTTGTCTCCCACCACAGGTAGGGGAGGCCCATTTGCAGTAATTAGCTCTTATTTGCCTCCTGATTGCTGTCTGTAATGGAGCTGCTGCCCTGAGTGCAAGAGGGAGTAAATGGGTTGGCTTTCTCCTCTGATGACCCCGGGTCAGAGATCAGAAGGGGCGGTCGAGCACCAGTTTCTTGATATCACACTAATGCCATTTGATGTGCTCAGCTGATGGTGAACCCCTCCCAACCTTCGCCTGGACCGCGTAGCCGTGGTGTGGAGGAATCCTGCTCATCTCAAAATGCTTCGACTGCATAAGCTCCCCCAGTGTGCTGTTACTTAATTTGGGCAGTAGGGAAATACGTCACGTCCTTAGGCTTTTTGATCTGGAAAGGAATGGAATTGCAGTGGAATTGGAAAAGGAACGGGAGTGTTGCATTTGGATGAGCCTCTCTTTCTGTGCACGTTTGGAAGACGGGTCCATGAAAACCTCTGGTGACCTAAAGGAAAACAGTGTTCATTCCCTATTGGAAATAACAAAGGTCGGATCAGGAATTGGATCTGGATAAGTGTGGGTTGGAACTGAGCACACACGGGTGGCTTTGTAAGTGATACCCCAAAGGCATCCAGGCTGCTGTGGTTGCTGAGAACTGAGGAAGCTCATGGCTGTGGGTCTGTGGCTAGCTCTGGAAGACGAGCTTTAGAAATGTTTTTAACGAAGGGAAAGAAGGTATTGGCAACTTTCGTTCCAGCTATGTTTTGGGGGAAAATCAGATGTAGTTATTAAGGCAATGCTAAGGTTTTATTGATTTAAGCATCTGAAAGGAAGAATTGGTTTTATATTTATTTCCAAACTACCCGAGTAAACTGTAGTGCTGAAAATAATTCAACGCTGAGCTTTAAAAATATATATTAAAAAAAAAATGAAAATCAATAAAATATTTGAAAATCAAAATACTTTAAGCTCGATTCCATAAACTTTACAGACAGCAAAACATCCGTGGTGCATGAAGATGAGTCCTCAGGGGTTGTTTTGGAAGCATTGCAGCCACCTGTGCCTGGAGGAAACCTCTCTGAGGTTTCGTTCCCCTTTTACATGGCTGATATGATGCCCATTGCTGCCCGACCTGTAGCTGCAGCATGGTGGAAGTGATTGTAATTAGGTGGTTGTGTGTGTTAATGTGTTTAATTGGGCTCGTGGTTGGGCAATCCGCTTGAAGGACCGTGAGGCATTTAAGGGCTGTGTTAATTATAGGAGGTGGAAGAGAAGGTGGTTTGGAGTGTTCACTTTGTCCTTTCTGCTCTTCCCAGGCCCATCTAACAGTGCTGTCTGTCCCTCTGTACCTCCTGCACACGTGGTGAGATGGTCACACACATGGAATAACCCTGGGGGTTATTCCTTTGCAGGAATACTGCCCATTTCTGTCTGGGAAGTTTTGAGTGAGATCTCATGCAGAGGGGATCAGTGGCCTCAATCCACGTCTCCATGGTTTCAAACAAGGTGATGCCCTTGTTCTGGGTTCAGTGCCAAGTTGGTTTGGATAGCAAAGGGAGGAAGCAGGGCGTTCTCCACCATGTGCTCCGGCCTCTTGGAGTGGATGGGCAGCCCTGGCAGCTGCTGATGTGTGATGCCAATGCTCTAAGAGGTTGTTATTGCAGTATTTTTTTTTTTTTTTGTGTATTATTCTTCTGTGCCCCTTCTGGGAGATGTGCATGCCAACTTCTTTGTTCCATGCAGGAGGAACTATTCTGCGGCGCATTAAAACCGATTGCAAAACTTCTGACTTAAACGCGCTGTTGGATCGGGCCCTAATTGAAGGCTGTAAAGAGCATTAATTAGTTGATCATTACGAAGTGCTTTGAAAATGCAAATGTTGTCTGAGTGCCAGTGTGTCTGGAAACACATCGCAGTCCTCAGAGCGAAGACAAAGCTCTGTGCTATCCTTCCCCCTCCTGCAGCACACCTGGCTGAGCTGTGAGCACAGGGCAGTGCAGGGAGCTGGGCAGGTGGCCGTGCCCCTCAGCTCCAGCCAGAAAATAACGAGCACTGAGAAAATGGGGAATAATATTTGGCTTGAAACTGTTTTTCGCCTGAAGTGAAACTTGTGGCTTGGTCAGGTCACCGAATGGTTACAGTGGAGTGGGACTCAAGAGATTTTCAGGTGATGCTGATCTTTGCACGTGCAGTCCTGTGCTTGAGCTGCCGGCTCTGCCTTTGCTGGGGCAGCTTGGTGCCAGTGAGATGCTGCCCGTGGATGAGGAGTCCTCCCTGCTGTGAGCTGCGTTGGGTGTCCGTGGAGATGCTGTACTTCCCTGCTTCCCATGGGAAAAAGAGGTACTGGCAGAAAGGGGATGGTTTGCACATCAGTTATTTCCCTCCTTCCATCTGGAAAACGTCAGTGCAGTACCCACAGAACTGCTTTCCAAAAAGCTGTGCCCAGGCAGGTGGCAGACCCTAAGGATGAGGTTGTGATCTGCTGATCCATCTGCATGTGCACCCGCAGCCTTGTGGGGATTTGGGTGGTTTTCTTTTTAAATAAAGGTCATTTCTAGAGGGCGAAGAGAAAAAAGGGGTCTGTGCATCTACACGTCGCTTACATCCATTCCTGGCTGGCATTTGGAATCTGCTCTAAGGACACTGTTAATCATTCAGAAGATGAAGTCACGCACTGTCACAGTTTCCTTCTGCAGATCTGCTGAGTGTTTGTGGCTCTAATAACTTTGGAAGTTTTAGAGTCCATTCAGCCTTATGGCTTCTACAGGGCAAGGCTCCTGCCAGCAGCCAAACTCCTGCTGGAAAGCATCCCAAAATGTCACAGTGACTCAGGAACACCATCAGAGCGGTGGGGAATGGGGAAGGTTCCTCTGGGCACGATGCTGAGCTCATCTTCCTCCTTCCACAGGAGAATCTGAAGCGCTTCGTCCTTCTGAATGAATGGGATATTTGCTCATTAGAACGGGGCTGGGCTTTTCCCGAAGCCTTAAATGCTCTCCTGTTTGCTGTGAATTGCCCTTAAGTTCTGCGTGGCATTTGCAGCAGAGGTTTTCTGCGTGGTTTAATTATATTCTGCAGAGGGAAGGCCTGCTCTTTGCTGCTGGCTGCTGGCACCACGGCTTTGGGAGGAACCCAAATGACTGATGATTTCAAAAAACAATTATTTATGCTCAAAGGAACAAAGATTATTTGATCTGTTGGGTTTTAATGTAGTTCTCACGGAGCTGCTCTGGTATCGGTTCTGAGTTTCTTTCTGTCCCTTTTGGGATTATGCGTATGATTTTTTGAATCTGGCGCTGCATAATGGTTTCCTTTGTTCACAGTTGGGACTATTTGGGCCTTTACAAACCACATAAGGGGATGACGTGAGTCACTGGTGAAATATTCAGCAGTCTACAGTGATGTGAATTGACACAGATCTGTTGCAGTTATTGGGACTGAGCTGATGTGCACCAGATGAATATCTGACCCTATTTGAGATGGCCTTTTTTGCCTTATTATGCCCCTTCCTCAGGAACAAACTTTATAGCTTCAGCCCTGCAGTTCAGACCCCCCCAGTTATCCTTAAAACGCCTTTCCTTTGTCCAAATGTCATTGCATTTTACTGGGCTGCTGCCATGCCAAAGAATTCAAGGGGCTAATAAGTCAGTCCAAAGGATGCTCAAACAACAGCAACTGGAGCTTGATGTTATTGTGTGTTTATATTGCTTTTAGCCTCTACCATCTTGTTTGTTTAGTTAATTATCCAAGGGCTGGAGCTAGAAGTCCAACGGTGGTGAACAGTGAGTAGATAAGGAGCAGCAAAGCTTGTTTGAGATTCTCCAGGTATGAACTGAGCATTGCCCAGGGAAGCAGTTTGATCTCATCTGCATTTAGTTCTCTTTTGGATCTCAGTGCAGGAGTAGTTACCTGCTGGTGCTTGAATAATTCCCACTATAATCTTACTTATTGATGTAAACCTTTGGGAAGTGGCTTGAGAGCAAGAAGACCCTCAGTGCTGGTGCAGCAGACACCTTTCCTACTGAAGGCTGTGCTGGAGGGCAGCACTAACTCATGGCTCAGGGGCTTTTGGGCTTCTGTTAGAAGTCAATTTTTCCTTTAAAAACAGGCAATAATCTTTCCTCTCTTCCCAAGGGTGTGTTTTTACTATGCATTCAGGCTACCTGCCTGCTGGGGAAGATAAGAGATATGGTGTTGTTCAGCATGTGTTGGTGCTATTGGCTGGGGGAAAATACGGTAACAGTGTCATGTTTGTCATCTGAGTACCTGGAAATCCTTACAAAATAATGTCTTGTAATCCCCTTGAAACAGATGCTGGTGGTTGGGTGGCTTAAAGATGAGAAAAACGAGATGGGAATGCTAAGGAGCAGTCTCTCTGACATTAGTGGACCTTGTTTCATTGAAGCTAGGGAGCTTCATGTCTGCCTAACATCCCTCAGTTCACCTGGTGCTCACTGGCTCAACCAGGGTGCTGTGTGTGTCCAGCAGCACATCTGGGTGCAGCAGCTGGATCTGCCCATGCTTGGGGCCCTGTGCTGCTCTTGGAGGTTGTGGTGGGGACCCAGAGCAACTCAGGTCTCAATTGGTGCAAGAGAGACTGGGCATTTAAGCTAGTTGATCCTGGGCAATTGTGAGCAGGGTAACAGCAGTGCATCTCCTCCCTTGTGCATTACAATTCTTTGCACTTTTCTTTGAGGCTCAGGGAGCTTCTCATGGAGATGCTGTTTTTGAAATAATCCTCATTCACCTTAGTGCCACTACTTGCTGAGGGTGGAGACTTGTGGTTTGTTTTAATTGCCTGCTCATATAGAAGGGATTTCCTTCCTAGTAAGCCCGAATTGTCAGCGAAGTGACACTTGGATGCAAACACCCAGGCTGGCAGATTGCATATTAAGCAATGAGAGAGTTGCAGAGGGTACCTGGAACCAGTCAGAAACATAAATGCCTATTCATTCCTCTGCTTGTGATCTCAGCTCTTTGGCAATAGTTGCACGTAAGCTGTAGTATGACTCAGTGCTGTGTCGTGAAGTCCTGGAAGTCTTTGGATGCCCTTCGGCTGTTGAGAAACCAAATATAGAAGAATGGTTCTCCACCACGATGGGTTGGTGACCTCTTCTCCAGACATTCAAAGCTTGCAGTTTTTACATTAATACAAAAATACACTGGCTGCGCAGAAGAAGTGTGTTTCAGGGTACCAGAAGGGAATATTTTCACTTAGAAGGGTATTAGAAAGCAAAAGGGTGAAGAAAGGGCTCTGAATGTACCTTAAGAAGGAAATGGTATGTAGTGAATGGGGAAGGCTTTCTTCGACCTGCTTTTAGCCACTGTTGTCCCTCAGAAGAGAGCTGCACTTCCACACGCACAGCCATGATAGCTGTGTGCACGTGTGCAAGTTTCCCTCATTAAACTCCTGTGTTAAAACCTGTTCAACTTCTGCTCCATGGAGGTTTCTGGGGAACTTGTGACTGCTTTGGTCATGAGCAAAAGGAGGTTGGGAAAGCAGGTCTGTTTTCAGCCATAGCAAAGTTTGCTGTAGCATCATCTGTAGCCTTGCTGGAAAATGCATAGAGATCTGTGAATGGGAAGAGGTCAGCCTGGGTGCTCCCTCGTGGGCTCTGTGAAGTGCTGTGGGTACAGCTGGCATTGCAGCACCATTGCTCTGGTCAGGGAAATTTAACTACTGCAGATTCCCTTGGGGATAAGGATTTAATGAACTGCCGTGAAAAACGATGGGAGGGAATTGTTTCGAGTCTCGTGATGTGTCCTTTGGTAATCTCTCAGACGCTGGGGCTGCAGATACCCACAAGTAATGTATAAGCAACTTATGCATCCTGACGCTCAGCCAAGTGCTTTGGGGAGTGGGGTGAGCGGAGGAATGCTGAGGAGCTCAGCTTCTACAGGTGAAAGCAAAGCAAAATGCCTTGGCCAGGAGAGAGAAAATGTAGGAGGGCCTGGGCTTGCTATCAAACCTGGTGAGAAAGCAGCACAGCCTGAGGAAAGCTGGGTGTGGATTCGTGGCTTGGTGGAATCGGATCTGACAGCTCACTCTGCTGCTTCGTATTGAGGAAGGCGGTATTATAAACCTAATACCAGCTGCCTCTATCCCAGGCTTTAGCATGTAATTAAATAATTACAAACCTGATTAACACACATATTGGTCTTGTGGTTTAAGCCCTGAGTAGACACGGAGGAATTAGGGATTTAATTCCTACTCTTGCCACCGTGTGCTCTGCGCAGGCTCCTTCATCCCTGCTCTGTTCAAAAGGGGAGTGATGCTCTGTTGTCTCATTGTGGGGCATCCCACGCTGCTGGGTGCAGGCCTTTGGGGCACACTGAGACCCCAGGAAGCCCCAGGTTGGGTCTGACTGCGTGTGTGGGTATGCTTGCTGCTCTGCTTTCTGGGTTTATGGCCGCCCTCCTCTGGTGCAGCGGGAACAGAGCTGCTGCCCTCCTTGGGCAGCCCTGTGCATCTCAGGTGAAAGAATGATCCAGTGTGTAGCATGGCATAGTGATGTTATTCATAAAAGAGCTGAAAAAAAAAAGGAGCTTTCATGAAGCAACAGCTAATTGAGTTCTCGGATGCAGGCCAAACCCGGTGCAAGCTTGTAAGAAATACCCTGCAGGGCCAGTCCTGGTCAGTCTGCTCCCTGTCCTTCTGGGGTCATTCCATCAGAACTCCTAACAGGAGATTGAGGCACTTAGATTTGGCAGAAGGGGGAGTAAATAAACTGGTTAACTGGGCATGATTAGGAGTTGCTCCAGCGTGAATCCCATCTTTGTGGGAAGAGCTGGAGGATTCCACGTTGCTGAACTGCTCCTCAGAGCAGTGCTGGAGCATAGTGGGAACAGGCTGAGGGCTTTGGCTGGCTCCTTAGCTCTCTGGGATGGAGCGGAGGTGACACATGCACATCTGACCAATGGTTTTCCTCTTCTGTTTGCTGATGTGGCCTGTGCAGTGCTGGGGTTTTTGTTTGACTTTGACATCTCGCTTTGAGCTCATCCGTCGCAGTTACAGAAGCACGGAGAGTCTTCCAAACGAAGATGAATTGCACGTTGTGTTGGGAGCCTGAGAGCAGCGCAGGGCAGCAGATGCTTAAATCATCCTTCAGGAAGGAGGAGTGCAGCACAGGGTGGAGGGCTCCAGGCAGCAGCTGGAGGTCTGAAAGCAGTGTGATTCTTAGAATGCATACAACCAGCAAAACGTGCTGCTGGTGCCTTCGTGCTGTGCTTCCTCTCTGTGTGCTGCACACTTCTTGCAGTGCAACGAGAGCGTCTCCAAATCCCCTGCAGCCCGAGCCTGGGGAGCGCGGCTGATGTCAGGAGTCTGGAATTCGCATCCCCTCCCCCTGCCTCTGCCTTTTTCCCCTCTCCTCCATAAATAAGTTCTGGAGGTGGCTGGGAGCTGGCTGATCTGAATCTCCTGGAGCACTGGGAGGGGGCTGGAAGCAGAGCTGGAGTTGGAGAATAAGCATTCGAGTCGCTTAAAGGCAGCTTGTGCTGTGTGTGTGCAGAAATCCCTGCGTGAAACAAAGCGTGGTCAAAGGCAGTGGGAAGATCCAAGCTGTAAAGACAGCTTAAACAAATGTCATCCATATTCTGCGTCTGACAAGAATGAGAGATGAGGAAACATTACAGCTGTGTGCTGCTCGGGCCAGACTCTCTCAGCTGGTTTATTATCTGCAGAGCTGACTCGGATCTGCCATATGTTTGTAATCTCTCAGTGAGGACCCAATTTCTCAGGATTATGGAAACTTTTTAAAGCTGCCTAACAATGTACATGACTTTTCCATGCAAATATTAGGCAGATCATCTTGGTAACCAAAACTTTTTATGTTGTAAAAGATCTGCTCGTCGTATATCTTTCCATTCCTGCTTTTTTATTTATTTATTTATTTTTTGTGTGTGTGTGCTGTAACCCTTCCCCACGGATGCAGTCCGTAGCATATGGCTCTTGGGATGTTCTCCTTTCTTCTGGTCTTTCAAAGTGAATGATTGAGCCCAAGATGAAGTCCTTTTTACTGATTTTTATTTTATTTTATTGATTTTTCTTATTTTTTTTTCACCCCCTTGAAAATTTTCTCCTGTTATTATCTTCCCATCCTCCTGTAGATCTTTTATTTTTTTTTAGTTATTACTTTGCCATGTTGGTGATGCCATGTGTCTTCATGGCCATTGCACTGATGGGATACCCTGGGATAAAGGGGGATTGCCTGGGATACTGCAGCCATCAGAGTCCCCGATGTGTGGCTGCCATTGAGTGCTGAGTAATGTCACTCTTCAGGGAAAATAATGGATCATGGGGCAAAAGAATACAGCTGTGATATGTTGTGCAAGCAGGGCTTAATGAAGCCATCATTACAGGCGTTTGCTTTGGGCGCTGCCATGGGTTTGCTGAGTTGGGCAGTTCGTCTTTCTGACAGCACTTTGCTGCAAGTTTCTGGTCAGAATTCAAAACAAGCATTTAAAGGAGGATCTGGTTACTGCAATTCTGGAGATGCCATCTCTCCTGATGTGAGCAAGACCAGATTGGGAAGTTAATGAGATGGATAGTTTGCGTTACTGAATCGCTAGAGACCTAAATACGTGGAGGTGACAGCACAGATCCTGCCGGTGTGGGAGTGCTGGGTGTGAGAAACTCTCCTTTACGTCCTCACAGCTTTTCCTGCTGTCCCGTGAGGACGCAGTAGCCTGGTGGATGTGGCCATGGAGGGCTGAGTCCAGGAACTTTTTCTTATTGCTCTTTGTGCCTGCCTGCCTGCTTGCTTGTTTGCTTGCTTCAGGGCATCCTCAGGTGAAGGCTCATGCCGTGCCCTGAATTCCCACAGAAACCAAAACATGCTTTTTGGAAAGCCAGGAAGTTATCAGACTTTTTCTCTTCCATCAAGCTTGCGTTTTGCTGCCTGCACGTGTGCTTTTCATGCAGCAGTCGGTGGCACAGGACAATGCCTGCCAAAGTGGGGGTCTCCTTGCCTTGCCCCAGGCAGGGCTCGGTGCTGTGCACAGAACCCTCTGGGGGTCTGAGTGAGCCTGCAGGCAGCATGAGCCCTGACACATCATTCTGGGATGCTTCTCTGCCACAACTTGCTTAAAACCCAAAGCATGGCTGTGGGTTTGCCTGTTGTTCCAGCTGGTGTGAATTGCCACATGCTTTTTTTGCATGGTACAAGCATGTAATCCTTAGGGTTATTTGCTCTGGTATTTGCTTTAAAACATATGATATATGATATATATATTTTTTGTTTGTTTGTTTGTTTCAACTAACTTAAGAATGAAAAAATTTGCCTCGGCAAACTTCTGTCAACTTCTTGATTTAAACCATTCTCTGAGCTCATAGATTTTCTCTCCGATGCTTAAACCCTGGGGATGCATTTGTGTGATGGAGACTGGGCAAAGACATCCAGGAAAATATGTAACCACCACAGCTAATGACACAGCTTTGCCCAATAGCACAGCATCCTGGCTTTGGAGCTGGTGTTAACAATGTATGTACTGAAAACATATTTCTCCTGTTACTTGAAACTGGTGGATGATTGGTGTGACACAGATGAATGATCTGGATTTTTTTCAGGTGCTAGCCCTGCTGCCCATTAATTCTTGT
This sequence comes from Odontophorus gujanensis, assembly GCA_013399175.1. Taxonomy (NCBI): domain Eukaryota; kingdom Metazoa; phylum Chordata; class Aves; order Galliformes; family Odontophoridae; genus Odontophorus; species Odontophorus gujanensis. Next base: position 253,444 of record VXAB01003365.1, on the reverse strand, counting down.
TTTCTGCTTTTATTCTCGCAGCTGAACCTGCAGACCTCCTGAAGGTATTAGATTTTCACAATTTACCTGATGGTATCACAAGAACAACAGGGTTTTGCACAAGCAGAAGGTCTTCAAAAGAAGCAGACGTTGCTTACAGAGTAACGAAAGACGCTCAGCTCAGCGCCCCAACAAAGCAGCTGTATCCTGGTAAGTCCACAGCTTTTTGTATTCGTCGTGTAGAAATACTTGATCTTTTTCTCAGCTTCTCCAGGCACATACAGGGCACCGCATGCTTCCTTCCTATTCTGTGTGCACGCTCCCTTGGCAGAGAGTGAGCGACTCTGCTGTTTCACAGGGTTGCAAACTTTAACCGTCAAACGCAGCAGTAGGTTCTTTTGTCGTTGCGTTTGCAATACAGTGACAGGTTTCATCAAGGCAGATGTGGCCAATGCCTCCACGTATGTTCCCTCCTATATTAGAAAGTTTGTGCTGCCTCATTATCGCACAGTGACATCCAGCTGGGAGAGACTTGGATGATGCGAAGGAGCGCAGACCGCGCTGTGCTCTGCGTTTGTAGAGTGCCAAGCACAGTAGGAGCCTATTCCGTGGCTGTGGTGTCTCATAACACAAATAATCACCATAAAAAAAGAATAGACTGCCCCACAAGAGCAGATGTCCCAAGAAGATTGTTTGAAGAGGATGGAGGTTCATTAGAGCAAGCCACAAAGACGCAGGAGTTTACAGAGCCCTTGAAGAGCGCTGCTTTGAAGAAATGTTTCCAGTTTGGAATAGAGGGATTTAAGAGCTTTCCAGGGGTTGCTGGAGCCACTGTGAAATCTTGTCTGATGATCTTTTCTGGTGCAGAAAGCAGAAAAGTAGTGACCCTGGGATAAAAAGCAAGAATGGAGTCGTCTGGCCAGTTTAGCAGAGGTTGACTGCCACCACTTCAGGGAAGTTAACCCAGGGGTGCAGAACAGAACTGTGGTTGCAGTGGCTAACTTTATACCATATGAGAATCTCTTATTTCTGACTCACCTCACTATTTGAACATCCTCTGAATTCTTTGCTTGCATCTACTGCTCTTCATGAGTGAGATATGGGATGGTGTTTCTTTAATGTCACCAAGCAACTTCTCGGTCACTTCCACTGCACGACTGTGGAGCAACTGAAATAGCTCTACCTCTCTCTGGACTCTTCCGAACTACTCTGCCCAGCATACTCAGGAGACAGGAAGGAGGAGCAGAGTGGAGAACCCCTGCTGTTTTCCATCAGATCCACTGCTGCTGGCTCAGTACATCCTCATAACGAGGTGTGTCTTGAGCTCACACCACCAGATGGGTGAGAGGGCATCGATGTGATTGCAGCGCAGTGCACCAGGGGAAATGTGACCTTGGTGATTTCATGTTAGCAGGCGGGTGAGTCGCAGAATAGCTCGCCCTCTCTGCTCTTGAGCACCACAGGCAAATGTACACAGTGCATAATATTTAGTGCTAATTAGAAGTTGAAGTTTATCTAAGATGGTAGTTTTATGGGCTTTGCGTTCTGCTTCTGCAGCCGCAGCCAGCAAAGCGGGAGAGAGAGATATATAAAAAAACCTGTCTGCTTTTCAAACCCACAAGAGTGAGAAAATCTACTGAGATGCTTTTTGTCCTTGCTCCCTGAATAAGTTCTGTTTCCCCACAAGACCATGCTCTTCCAGCAGAGGCAAGAAAGGCAGAGTTTCAGTGGCAGACAGCAAAATGTCACTTGCATTCTTTTAGCAAATTCTGTCTTCTCTGTGCTGCTTGTGGGTGTCTGCATATATGGTTATGTATGTATTGAAGAGCTGAAGAATCTCTGTTATAACTGGAGTAGTCATCTCTGAGGAAAACATCTGAGAAAACTTCAAGTTTTGGAATGGATGAAGAGTAAGACCAGAGCTTGGTGACACTGCTGAAAAGCTTGTCTGCTTTGAGAAGTGGCTGTGGGAATGGCACCATCTTGCACAGCAGATCTGCTCTGTGGTTGTACTGGGAACTAGATCAGCTCGTTGTTTCTGCTGTTTTTTTGCTGTTGCATGGCTAAAGCATTCCTGTCCTTCTGGGATGGCCTCAGGCCTCTACCAGGCCCCTCTGGTACACCTGCAGCACCAGCACTAGGAAGGGATTCCTGTTGTCTATGTTTTGAAGGCTGAGCTTGCACAAGAGCCTTCCACCCTTGGTCCCAGTGTTCGTGAAGAAGAAGCTGGGCCCTGACTCCACTCTGTGTGCAGCGGAGCGTGCTGCAGATGCCAGCTGCTGTTGTGAAGCAGTGGGTGCTGTGGCTGTGCCACCCTGTGCCCACCCCACACCTCTGTGCTGGCTGCTGGAGCAACTGGTCCCAGCTCTTCCCATGAATCCATCAGCAGAATGAGGCTCCAAACCATTTACTTCCTTGTAGGACGTGGTGAATTTGAAAGGCTTTGGTCACGGGGTTGAAAAAAGAAGCCACGATGAGCCGAACTCAGCATTAGTGCAGGGCTGGTAGGAGAAGAGAGAGATGTGCAATGAGTTCGCTTGAGTGGACTGAAAAATCAAGGCTTATTCCCAAACCCCTTGTTGGAGATGACTTCCCTGTCTTTAAGGGGATTTGGAACAGATTCTGTGCACTCTGTGTATTTATTGTCATGTATGTATTGTCCGTGCGGATGTGTTTTCATACATCGTTCAATAGCCTGGGTCACTTCTGTGACAGTGAAGGCATTGTTATTTTGCCAGGACAGCAGAGCAGTAACAGTAATGTCAGCTATAATTCATCTGTTATGGTTATTTGGGTTGAGAAACTCACGTCACCATGGAGACATTTTAATAATAATGAGAAAAAAAAATTAAAAGCAGCTTTTTAATGAGTTGGCAGCTTGCTGAAGTTGAAAGGTACTGCATTGTGGATTCATAATGAAATTTTGGACATGAACTATTTTACATAAAAGACCCCAAACTCTAGCCTGTAATTGGAACCAGGAAGGCGTATGGTCTTGATTGAGGGCTACAGGAGGATTTGTGTATATTCAGCAGGAGGGAGAGATAAAGCTCAGTTCATCCTAGGGGAGGCACCAAAATCAGATGCCTGCCTTTGCCAGATATCTGGGTCTGTGTCCTAGGAGGAAAATCCAACTATAACATGTAGCGTTCAATTACTGACTGAGTCCTCTGTTCAGAAGATGCTTTCTGCCTCTTTACAAATGTAATCGAACTGGGTGAGGGATGCTGACTGTGTGCTGGTGCAGTGTCTGTGCAGGTGTCCTCAGATGCCCACTTGGCGCCCTATTTGCACAGGCTGCATGCAGCAGCGCCCGCTTCTCAGTGTCCCTTCCCCTGCCTCCTCCGTTGTCCTGCAGCATAGTCCTCTGCTGGAGAGCTAGATCCACTTACAGTAGTATTTAATAAAGTTTCAGCAGCTCCCAGGCAGAAGAAAAGAGTGATTTCATGGCCTCTTTCCTTTTGTACTTGCTAGCTTTGCTGTAGTCAGAAGAATTCTGACTACTCACACCCCCGTACCTGGGTCGAAATCCCTTGTGTGCCGCTGGGATACCATCTAAGAAAAGCCTGTGGGGGCAGAGGAAACCTATTGGAAGCTTTTGAGCACTGAGCCTGACAATTTTTGAGGTTTATATGGCTGCAAATCTGCAGTTAAAAACGCTCTATTGTTGTTCCCTTCGCTGCGCCCTGCTGCACGCAGATGGTCACACACACATACCCTGCTGCCCATGGCAGGGCTGCCCCACTTTGCTGTGCTTGGTATAAGATTTCCCAAGCAGATACCCAGCGGTACAATACAATCCTTGTTGTGAAAGCCTGGACCTTAGAGGAAAGATACCCTGCACGTCTCACGCTGCTGAAATGAGGTTATGCCACGTAGGGTACCCTCATTTTCAGCGGGTCCCATCTCCCACCATTATTTCATCAAAAGAACTCCTTTAGTAATGCTTCCAGAGTTTTTAAGATCTCAACTTCAGTGTGTGCATCCAAGCCTTTCTGTTTGTGATGGTTCAATATGGATGGCAGAGAAAAGACAAGCCAAGGAGATGGGTCCTGCACGGGGCATGACTTGGTGATGTTTGTGTTGGGTTGAATCTCTGAGTGCATCAGCCTGGAGTTGCAGGGGATAGACCCGTCCCATGCAAAAACATGGAGGGAAGTCACTTGAGATCAGAAGAGTGCTTTCCTGAGTGGGGAAAAATCTTGGAAACTTGAGAGCTGCTGAATACGCAGACAAACTGGCATTTCCTACTGTTTGCCAGATTTATTTCTGCTCACAGATATATATATATATATATATTTTTTTTTTCCTGCACCAGCCCTGTAAGCCAAAGCCAAGGAATGCTCTGTTCTGGGTCTCGAATAGATGAAACCTGATGCAATTCCCCTACTTCTTTACACTCAGTGTTCAAGAGTTTTATTTGCTTAACTGGTGTGGAATGCTTAGTTCCATCTGTCTTTCTGGTGTGTTAAGTTAATTTGGAGATGGTGTCATAAATGAAATAAAGGAAGTTTTTGCCTTCTTTCCTCAATACTCCAGGACGTGTGGAGGGAGTGGTTTGGTGCAAATAGCAGATTTAAACCAACAACAGTTTTTTTTTTTAAAGCCTCTGCTTTCCTAGTATTGTATTCTCACCCTAGAACAGTAGAGCTCCCACTGTGCTATGATTCAAGTTGTAATGCAGAGTGGCTTTTGGTACTGTGGCAGTGCAGTAAGGACTGGGGAAAGGTTTTCTGATCATTAGTGGAAGATCCTCAGTGATGCTGGGTGACCTCTTAGAGGCACTGCCCTGCTCCAGCCTTGCAGGTGTAGTCTGCTTTGGGTTGCAGCCCTATATCTTGGTAGGCTTTGGGGAAAAAGGTGGTTCTTCAGCTGTCAACTCTTTCCCAATATATGCTTTTAGAGTTGCTGATGTACACACATCTGGAGGGGTGAACAATCAGTGTTCTTTACACAGATCATTAGGCGACCCATTGTTCCTGTAGGGATTCATTATCAAGGAAACCTGACTAACCTCTTTGCTTTTCCACTCCAGCTTCCCCATTCCCAGAGGACTTCTCCATTTTAACCACTGTAAAAGCGAAGAAAGGAGGTCAGTCCTTCTTGATCTCAATTTACAATGAGCAAGGGATCCAGCAAATTGGTGTGGAGATGGGTAGATCTCCTGTATTCCTGTATGAAGACCATACAGGAAAGCCAGGCCCAGAAGACTATCCTCTCTTTAGAGGCATTAACCTAGCAGATGGCAAGTAAGTGAAATTTTGTGCACAAAGGAACAAACAGTACATTGTTTATAACAATACCAGCATGTGTCGTGTAAAATCAGTCGTATAAATGTATATATATATCCGTCCCATTCTTGAACTTTATCCTTTGGCAAATAAACACTGCGTGTGAAAAAGGTGAACCACGTGCCAGTTTAGTGCAAACTGTGTTGACTCTTATGGGGGATGGCAATGCTGTTGGCTTCTTTTATCAAGAGTCCAAAGGAAACTCTTATCAATAAAAATCCCCCTTAAATCCATCACAGGATGTAAGGAGGTTGGAAGATGGGTTAGCCAGGGACTTATTAAGGTATTTTTTCCCTCTTGCTGAAGCAAGAGCAGGCGCTCTCTGAGCTATTTTGGAGGGTTGAAATGTAAATGGCATCTGCCAACACAGTCGTTCCTATTTCAAATGACTCACGTAGTGTCTGCCTAAAGCTGATTTTCATCCATTTGCAGATAATAGCTGGCGTGAAGGTTTGCAGGAGCGTTTCGTGAGGGGTTCGTTGTTATTGCAATCATTGGCTTGCTCTTGAGAAGACCAAGGCTCTGTGTAATGTCTGTGGGTTGTGCTCTTCCAGGTGGCACAGGGTCGCCATCAGCGTGCAGAAGAAAAACGTCACCTTGATTTTGGACTGCAAAAAGAAGATAACCAAGTTCTTGGATCGAAGTGACCATCCCGTCATTGACGTCAATGGCATCATTGTATTTGGAACGAGGATATTGGATGAAGAAGTCTTTGAGGTAAGTCACGACGATGAGCAGCTCTGGAGGCATTCCACCAAGGTGGGTTTTGGTTGAGGGATTGGCAGCTCGTTTTTGAAACTTGGATTTTTTGCACAGAATTCCTTAATATGTAATCTATATATTTTTTTTAGAGTTTGTGTTCTAACTTCGTGTAGTACTGGTGAAAGTAGCTGGCCAGGTCAGTCCTGGTTCTTTGCTTTCACACCCTTGCTGAGCCTTTAGACCACCCTCTGTGCCAGAATTCTGTGGGTCTGTGGCTCTTGTGCTCTGTATGGTGGGAAAGGCTCCACTTTTGAAAGTATCAGGACCTCATTTATCCCTGTGTTATGGTTTAAATCCCACTTGAGGGGCAGTAAACAGAAGAAAGCATCTCTCACAGGTCAGTTCTCTCTGAATCTGTAGAAATCTGCTCGTTTCCCATGCATTGGTCATTGATTCTTGGTTCCTTGCACCATGACACAAGGATCTCCTTGACAGTCTGTTTGGCAGCCCCGTCACCTCCCACATAGTGACTGCTTTTCAAAAAGCAACCCCAAATCATGATGGGTGGAATGTTCCCATGAGCTCCTATGATTTAAGCAAAGAGATACAGGATTATTTATAGACGAGGTACATATGGTAGAAGTTCTTTTCCCATAGTTCAGCAGCTAGTTGAACGCGTGCATTTCACTAGCAATCTCAGCTTCTGTGGTCTGCTGTACTTCTGAGGCTTTTATGTGTACAATAATCTGGTCGCTGATCTTGTTGCAAGCTAGAATTGCTTCCCTGAAATCAGCGCCAGTGCAATGGAGTGTAAACCAAGGCCTGGTGACTTCTCTATCTCCTTATTTATTGCGTTTACACAGAGGAAGTGCTGTATCTCATGGGCCTCCCAGCCCAGCAAAGGGATGGGAAACATCTCCTATCTGGGGGATAATTAGTGCTGCAGCGAGGCCAGCTCCCACGTGCGCTGTGCTGTCGCTCAGAGGGAGAGCTGCAGTAACATTACCAACCAACAGAGCAGGGATGCAAGGACTGAGCATTGCTGCCAAAATCCCAGTTAGGGAGCTAGCATCGAGTGTCTACATTGCATTAAGTTAATGGGCAATCCCTGGGAAGGCTAACGATTGAAACAGAAAGTAGAAGCTGGGTTTAATGGGTGCTGGAGTGTCTCTTGCAAGCAGTGGGTCTTGTGCCAAGGATGTCAGCAGCCACACTGGTTGCTGTATTTTAAATGGAGCTGTTTCATAAAGTGGTGAGCTCCCCTGGGCAGCTGCTGGGTGATGTGCTTACAGAAATGGGCGTTGCATCCAAACTGGGAAGGAAATGTAGGCTGCTTTGTTTTGCTGCTGTTTGGTGAGCACCATCTCCTGCTTCATAGAGAAGAAATACTCCTAGTTAAATTATTTCTGTTGAGGGAAAGGGGCTGTGCTCAGGGCATGCCTGAGCACCCTTAGATCGTGGGAGGTGGTGTAAAATAGAGCAGTGGTTCCCCTTTGTTGGAAGCTGCTGCCTTGTTGTCAACCCTGGGTGCAGGACGCAGCCACGGGGTTGTTGTGTGTGCTTCCTGAGAAACATTCTGGTTATCTGACAAGAAGTGAACAATTAGCAAGTTTATTTGTTTATTTTTTCCCATATACTGCACATCTATGTTGAAAAGCATCGGTACATGCTCTTCTGGGAGGGGGGGAGGGAAGCAAGCCTTCCAGTTCTGGAATTTGTCCTTTCCTCTTGTCATCCTCATCAAACAAAGAGGGTTTTCAACATATGCTCTCTCACACACACTAATCAAGATACCAGCAGCTTTAAACTGAAGGTAATTAATAGTTTTCATGAAGGCAGTGGACTATAACCTAATTTCCTCCATATCTCAGCAACTTAATTTCCTTTCGGCCTTCCTTTCTTCTCTGCAATCTGCACGCCTAAGCAGAAAGTGTTGTATGGGGAGAATCGTGGCTCAGGACAGTGGGAAAGGGGTGCAAACGGTTGAGGCACCGTATATTCTGACTGCTTCTGGGCTGAACCATGGGATGAAGCTGCTGCTGTCCTGCAGGCAGCTGTCCTGCCAGCCTTGGCTCTCTGTTCCCAGTGTGTTTGCAGCCTGGCTATGCGTCTGTCCCCGCTGTGGAAGTTTCTCTGTCCCATTGGGTGCTGTGGGATGGAAGGCAGTGGCTGGGAAGGCTTTAGGCAGGTTTTGTCTGAGCTGGGGCCAGCGAGAGCAGCGAGCAGGAGGAATTCCCATCTGCCTGAACCCCAGTCAGGGCTGAAACCAAATAAAACCGCAGCGCTTCTTGTTTGGAAAGTTGTAATTATTTAAACTGTGGGTCTAGCTGGGGTCATACAAAGCGGCTGCACTGCCTTTATCACCCAAGTGCATGGACAGGGATTTCCTCTCTCCTGTTCTGCTGCAAAAACAGCCTGAAAGGATTTGGGGGGGTTCACAACATTACTGTAGAGCAGCGTTCTTCTAGTGGAAAAACGACTTCCTCTCATTAAAATGCAATTAGCTGGGAGGGTGAGTGGGTCTCTGAGGCTCTGGGAACGCTGGGTGGGTTTGAAGAGGGGGCAAGCTGAGAACCTAGGTTATACAAGTTAAGTTTTGTGCCGAGCTGTTGTTTGTGATAGAAGTGTACAGATGTCAGGATGGGTTCACATTGTGGCTTCAAGTTGTGAGTGAGAGGACGTTGTTGTGAGGCTGTAAAGGCCTTCTGCAGGGAGAGAGGGCAAAGAAATAGCCCACGGGGTGGGAGAAACGCATGGCTCACAGGCTGCAGCAAGCAGTGCTCCTGCAACTGTGGCAGCACCAGGAGGAGGTTGGAAAGCATATGGATGTGTCTTCTTACTAGAGGGATTAGCTGTTTCTTTTGCAGTTTGGATACGTTAGAAAGCAAATGAATAGTGGTCTCCTTGTTAGGCATGGAAATGGAAGAAGGAAATTTTGAGAGGGTGCCTTCCCCAGAAGGCTGAACAGCAACGCTGGGGTGCTGCTCAGAGTCTCGCTGTGGTGTGCTGGGTGATGGCCCTGCTTGGTGCTCTGCTCCTCACCTTGGTTATTTGGGTGCTCTGTGGACTTTCATGAGAGGTTGTCCATGGGAGATGCCCTTGGCAGGTAACTTTTGCTCCATGCACTGCTCACTGCTGGGTTTGGGGGATGCCTCCCCCAAGCCAAAGCCCCACAAGACTTTGGTTAGCCCAGACAGCATGCTGCTCATTTAGTCCGTCTGACTGCTGCATCTCAGGGCTCTGGGAACATCTCCCATGGGATGGCTTTTCCAGCTCAGTGTGGAGGTGGACCTGGAAAAAAAGCAGCCTGGGCTGAACAAGGTCTGGTTTAGCAGATGTGGGTTGAACCGAAGTTCAGGTCCTGGCTGTGTAAGGTCACCAGCACTACATTTCAGTCCCAGAAGTGGTTGTATTACAGCAGCAAACAAAGAAATCCCATAACCTGCAGCTGGAGGTTCTGTATGAATGGAAAGTGCTGCATAACATCTGAGGCAGGTTCCCATTACCTGCATGATTGGATGAGGTGAACTCACACCCTTTTCAGTGCTGTATTGAAGCACCTCATGTAGACCCACAGAAGCTTGTTTCCTGTAGCAGTGTGGGGCTCAGCCCCGCTCTATGGACAGCACACTCAACTATGGGCTGATGAACAACGTGCTAATTGCCCAGTCCTTACTGGAATCCCTGGTGTATGGTATCTTCCACAGTTCTGCTGAATTATTTGTGGTTCAGTTGTTTAACATTTTGAGAGAAGTGGCATAGAAATAATGGTGGAACAGTGCCTGGTATCGATGTAGATGAAATTTGTTTTCACGTGAGTAGAAAAGCTCAGTATGCATGTTGCCTTTTTAAAGTTGGCCTCTCAGGAAACGAGAGGAGCTTATTTTGTCCAACTGAGGACCGTAACTGTGTCTTATTGGTCCAGTCGGTACCGTAAAACCAAATGGTTTCTTTTGATGCTGCCAAACAAGGTGCGAAGTGAGAGGGGCTCCCAGACACCTGCACGTACCTTTCTGCCAAAGCAGGGAAGCTGAGGGCTGGCAGAAACATCTGCTCTTGGAAGAAGTCAAGTGCTGACCTGGGGTGGGTGGCAGTGTACGATGCTAAAAGGATGGCACTTATCCTTCTCTTCTCCTTTGTGTTTTTGTTAGTCTTTGTTTGTGTTTGTAGACCACCAACAAAATGAAGGTATAAGAAGTAGAGGGAGGGCGAGCCAGAGTGCCAGGGCTGCTCTTAGGGCCACCGAACCCTTTACTTCTCTCAGCTGAGACGTTTGTGCCATTCAGGTGCTGTGTTGCTATTGGGTTGAACTGCCAGCTCTCTTTCTGCCTTGTTTACCCTTAGAAAAAAAACCAAAACAATTATCACTGGGGTTGATAATCCCAGATTTGATTTCACTATCATCTCAACTTTCTCCTTCCTGGTGCCCTTGGGTTTAACATTTCTCACTCTGGAGAAAGCTCTTAACTTTAGCATTTCTGAATATTATTTTATTCCAGATACCTCCAAGGTTACAAGATTGGATGAATAAATCTTACTTTAGCAAAAGGTTTACCACAGAAAATAGGCATTCTAACCATGCAGATGCATCTTACTGTATTTTTTTGTGTGTTGGAAGGCAGATTTAGGGCTGGCTTTTGCAGGCAGATGTGCAGTTAGCTTGTCAAATAGCCTCTATCAGCTCCTGCAGGAGGGTGACTGTGCTAGCAACACAATGGGCTTTTGGGAAAGTCAAGCTGGTGGTAACTGCAAATCTTGCTGGCTGTCACATCTCACTGGGAGGTGGGAGGGCTCACTGGGAGGTGGGATTGCTCGCTGGGGAGCCTCAGCTCCAAATGTCATTCATGTCTAGGCCTGCTTGAGCAGAAGCAATAAGAGCATGGCACTGGTGCAGGTGGGAGTGCTTATTGAGGAAAAAGCAGCAAGGTCCCCAACGTCCTTGAACTGGGTACTGCATTGTGCATGGTCTGGGGCAGGAAGGAACCAGACAGAGCTTGTGCTTAAGTTCTTGTCAACCTTCAAGAAACACTTTTAAAATCAATTAGGGTTGTATACTAACCTGAATTTCTCTGTTGAGATGCTCCGCAGACGCACGCTCCCGTGTATTTTTCCCTGCCTCGGCAGACTGCTGAAAGAAGTTAATTTACAGTTCTGGCTGCCTGCTTTCCTGGCCCTGCCAAATCTGATTTCACCTCTTTTGCTGTAGAGCCTTTCAGGGAGTGCAAAGAGTCGATGTTTTACACCACCAGCTTATACTGTGGTGTGAGATGATGGAAAATAAAACGTCCTGAGCCAGCATTAGGGTTCTTTATTGAAGATGTCTGTAGCTTTCCCCAGTCTCCTAATAATTCTCCATATAGTTGCTGGTTTTCTCGTCATTTCTTTTGCTTTTGTGTTTGTTTTTTTTTTTTGTCTTTTCCAAAGGGATCCTCTTTAGTGAAACAGTGCACTTGAGACATATGGATTGAATCACAGAGCTAGGCTCTTCCAGAATTGCAGTGCTGCCTAGAATATGTCTGCAACTGCTGATGCTTTTGCCTCTGGATGGCTTTGCAATTAATGGTGAGGGTTTTGTGCCAGAGGCCGAGCAATGCAGTCAGTTTAATCACAACCCCAACGTGATGCTTGGCTCAGGTTGGCAAGGACTTGTGCATGGGTTTGTCTTACCCAGGTGCCCAGTGTGTGCTGGCATGGAGGGGACAGAGCCCTGTGCAGAACTGCAAAACAGCTTGCAAAAGCTGCAGTCTGTGCTTCAGGTGTTTTCCTCTCAACCCTAAAGTGACACCGTTCCTTATGATCGTTCTCTGTCAGGTTCCTGTAAGGAGAGTGAAGGTTTGGGTGGAAACATTGGATTAATTGTTTGCGTGTGCTTTGCCCAAACTCTTGTTTTTCGCTTGGGTTTTCTGGATAATTGGTAGCTCAGACACCTGGATGGTGGTCAAACTTTGTGTCTGGGTCAGGGCTGCCCATAATGGTGTGTATTTTGTAATTACAGCTAATAAAGCTGCATTTTTAATGTTTTAATTCTTGGGTTGTTTTTTTTTTCTTTGTTTGTTTGTTTGTTTTATTGTAAGTGATAAATTCCATTTCATTAACTGTAAAAGACACTGTGTGTTTGTCACGTGTAGGAAATTACCAGAGTTTGCTGTTATCTCATGCCTTCTGGACAATGATTGCATCCAATGCAAGGAGAGATGTGCTTTAAAGTTCAAACAGACCATAAAAGTGCTTTTATTGATGCTTAACAGCTATGCAGTGCATCGTGTATCTTTTAATCCAGCCAAGTAACACGCCCAGGCCTGGGAAACTGTATGGCATTGCTTCTTGCAGTTGCCTGAGCCAAGCCCTGGTTTTGCAGCTGGAATAGCACAAGTCCTGATGGCATGGGTTTATTCTTGGCATGGGTACCACTGAATGCTAGCTTCAAGGCAACACATTGCTCTTACTGGTTTGTTAACGTATAATTAACTTATTTCTGATAGCTGAGCATCTCTAATGCTGACTGTACAGAGGTAGCATAGTGGTACACGGGTTGCAATTGTGCCTGGGTGTAGAAACAGGATAGTAATGGTACATAAATGGGAAGAGGTCCAACTGGAGCAATTTCTGGAGGGGTTCTTCTTTATGGTTTTGCTTGCAAATGCTGAAGATATGGAGAAATTAGCAGTCATTAAAATCTAGTGGTAGTACCTTTTGTAAACAACTGATGAGGAGCAGAAGATCTCCTCTGTTTGTGGGCACTGCTTGGCTTTCCTGCCTGCTCCAGGAAAGTGGCTGCAGTAGCAGCAATGTCCACGGACAGGTTTTTATTATTATAGTTCAAACAAGAATCTTGGACTCTGATTCCTTTACTAATGATTCCTGCAAGCTAATTGTTTTTGAGCTGTTGCCATTTTGGAGGGTATGGATGAGGATGCTCAGTTGGGAGAATGGTCAGTGGGTGAAAGAATGCTGAGCAGTAGCACAAGGGTTCTCCATCACTGCCATCCCTTTGTGCTGCAGAAACCTGGAGAGGATAGGAGGGCTATGGCCCAACACCCCCTGGCCTGGAGACCCTCCTGCAGAGAGCAGTAAGCAGTTCAGACAGCTAAAAAGGAGAACGGAGTGGACTCTGGAAGGCAGAGCTCATCTTTCAAAATAATTGCAGGAGTTGTGGGGTTTGGGGAGCAGGGCTCTGTCTGATTGTTTCTGACACTCACCTGGCAGAGTTTTTGTATCTGAATGCTGGCAGGGAGCGACCAGGCAGGCTCCTTACACATGATGGATGCTGTTCAGAGCCTCCTCATTACTCTTTCAGCCGATGGCTTCGTTTGTAGCTTGCTTCCCCTGTTGGCTGGCGGGAGGGAGCAGAAGGGGGCTCGCTTCTTCCATGGAAACTCTGAGGTGCAGAGGGCTGATTGCAGAGCCCAGACGGGTGATGTAATGCTGGAAACCTGCTCCTCTCCAGTGACATCACGCCAGGGCCCCCAGTGGTGTGGGGAACATGGGTGCTGGGAGCCACAGAGACACTGAGAGAAGATCCAGGGTGTGGGAGACACTGCATGACAGCAGATGGACATGTTGGGAGACTGGGAAAGATTTTCTTCACCTCGAGCATGGGGGGAAAGCCAAATACTCATGCTGTTGGGGAGAAGTTTCCAGCTGAGCTCTGCTGGCAGCATTGCTGCACAATATGTAAAAGTGATTACTGAGAGCAGTGAAGAGCCATGGTGTGCCACTGGCCCAAATCAGTGCATGTTTCCCCTTCCCTGCTAATTTGGAAACCTTGTTCTGCGTGGGAGGTCACACCAATTAGTTTTATTTGCATAAGCGATTTTTTGGCACCGAAGCCTGCGGACAGGCAAGCATTCTCTTCCATGTACAAAAAGCCTGCTTTGCATGGCTGCAGCAAATCATTAGAGGAAGTGCAGGCTCGATGGAGCCAAACTGGTGCCCGGAGGAGCAGGGTGATGGGCACTGAGCTCTGCGGCGTGCTGCTCAGGCAGGAGCTGTGCTCACATCCTCACTGACCCTCCAGTGCTCAAACTGAGGTTCCATCACAATTTAGGGCTTTGTTGCTATTGTCCTCCCTTTGCAGGACCCTGCTTTCAATCTGTCATTCCCCTAAGGTGCAGAGAAGTGTCCCCTGACTAGGAGCCTCTATTAGTTGACTTTGTGTTCAACCCATCCCAGGTAAGAACAAATGAAACACGCGTTCCTTGCTCATGGTGAGGCCTTCTTATTTTATTTTATTAGTTTTTTGAGGCGGTCTGGGCTGCTTGACAAAACCCAAAGGAAAATCCTAGCCCACTCCAGACATCCCCAGTGTGCAGGTGTACTGCTTACTTCGACAGAGCCGAGCGGGATCGAATATATGTATTCACAACGTGGCATGCTGCCCGGGGGGGTGGTGGGGTCTCCTTCTCTGGACATATTCAAGACCTGCCTGGACACCTACCTGTGTGACCTGGTGTAGGGAACCTGCTTTGGCAGGGGGGGTTTGACTTGATGATCTCTAGAGGTCCCTTTCAACCCCTACAATTCTGTGATTCTGTAATTTGTGTACTTGTGTGTATGTGTGTTTTCTCTTCCCTCCAAGAACACAGAAAAAAGCCTCTCCCCGCGGGCTCATTGTTCTCCACACGTGGCCACATAGTGGCCATGGTTCAGGAGGTCAGAACCTGTTTGAACAAACAGTGCTCTGGGCACTGAAGTAAAATGTGTGAGGAGACGAGAGCACTGGTGGTGAGCATGGTGGGCAGGCAGTCCTGACTCCTGGAGGGAGAAAAAGGTGTGCAGATGGGAGGTATTCTGAGTATACATTAGCTCTGCTCTCCGTTTTCAGTTCCATACTGAGCAGTGTGGGGCACATTTGCAGAAGTGGTGGGAAGCAGCAACAGGAACCTGAACCTGCACTGAAGTTTCCTTCTCGGGTGGTCCCAGCAGATGTGTCCTGTGCAGTGCTCCATCGTTTGGTGACTGCTGCCTGCCAAGTGCTGGAAAATTCTTTCCCAACCAAAATTTGGTGTGAAGTGAAATTCTGAGCATGTCAGCAGATATCCCCATGGCTAAGCATGTAATCCCACTTACATCCTGAGATAACTTTGGCAGCCAGGTCAATTTTCCCCCATTCCCTTTAATCCATAAAACCTGGATTCTGTTGTTACCTCCTGGGACAGAAGACATTCCAAGTGCTGATTAAAAGCCTCTGTGTAGACAAAACCTCTTGATCCCAAGCCACCTCGGCGAGGAGGACTGGGATAAAAACTCATAGTGGATCTTGGGGTGGTGATGATGCTGATGGAATGCCCTTCAGCTGAACTGAGGACAACAGCTCCACTTCTAAGTTAACCTAGCTATGAGATTTGGTACCTTGGTGCTCCAAGGACCTCCAGCTGCTGTGGGCTGAGAGCTAGAAGCCCTGAGGGAACTAAAGAACCACCCATGGGCAATAGGTCTGAGTCCATACTGGGCAGACTGAGGCTCTGCAGAGTGAAGCCTGGGCTTTGGAGCTGCCTGAGTGCTCTCCTGGGGTTCCCTGTTGGAGTTTGGGAAGCGTTCAGAGGGAAAAGGGCAGGAAGGAAATCCATGAAGCAGCAGCACAGGGCTGCGCCTGGTTGCTCTCACTGCTCTTGTAGCAGAGTTGTGAATTGTTTGAGAGAGCTGCAAAGCATCCTCTCTGTTACAGGTGTGTTTTCATCACTACGCATGGCTGTGTCTAGATGTTTGCTGGAGGTTTTGGTTTTCTTTCTAGCTTCTTCCCATTCTATACCAAGGTGGGAACTCTTCACCACCTCCCTTAACCCTCTGCTTCCCCTTACATCTCCCTCCTCCAACATCAGTAGGGCCGGGGACAAAACTTCTGGGATCCACACCTCCCGAAGAGATGCTGCTTATGTGGGGCTGAGCAAGAACTCAGTGACAGCCTTCACTGGGGCACAGTGTGGCTCCAACACCGGCATCTCAAACGTGCCACTTCAGCCAGCAACTTCACTCCTTCACCGCCTACTTTCCACCAAGCAAGTCTCCCGTATGCTGTTTGCATCTCCAGCTTTGTGTGGGCGGTGCAGGGAGCAGAAGCTGATCTCGTTCCTCATTTTCCATAGACGAAAGGGAAATAAATCAACGTGAAACCAGAGCCAGGAAACAGCCACGCTCGGCGCAGGGGGGGGGAAGGCACAAAAGAGCAACGCCACGATGTGCTGTGCCGCAGCCTGTAATAAGGGGAGAATCTGTTTTTAAGCTATCCCTTATGGTTCACACATATGTCATTGAAGAATAACTTCTGTAGGAAAAAGCTCGCCCCTCGCTCGGTTCTTATTGGATTATTTGATTTGGATGAAGAGGGGAAACTTGGAACGGTGCGATCAGCACTTGGTAACCCGGTGACATCAGGAGGTGAGCTTGGATGGGGGGAATGCAGCACTAAATGGAACAGTAAAGAAAACAGGGAACTTGAGTATGTGGTCAGGCTTGCAAGACCACAAGAAGAAATTTGAAGGCTGGGCAGCCTTTGGCAGCTTTTCCTCTCTCTAATTTGGGTTTATGAGGAGTTTTCAGAGTCTGCACACTCCGCTCAAGGCTGTGTCTCCAAGGAAAACTCTTGCTGTTTTCTCATTTTGCATGAGAAATGGAGCTTGGCTCGAAGTGTTGAGCCCTCAGCTGGGACATGGGGCTGCTCAGGTAGAGCATGGTGGGGAATGACCCCCAAACGATGAAATCTGGGAGGAGAGAGTGGTGATGTGCTCAAGGAGCTGTGCTGGGCAGGGGGAGTAGTGGCTCGATACACCGGGATGTTATTTCAACATTGTTCATTGTTTCATCTTCTCAGCTTTATTACCACTAGTTAAGTGCTGGCGAATCATGATAGACAATGACATCCATTCATTTTGTCCCATTCATTTCTCAGAGGCCTGGGCTGGGCTTTCTTTCTCTTTCTTTTTTTCTTGCTGGACAGTGGAAGGTCAGGCTGACGCTATGGAAATGCCTCCCACTATGTGCAAGCTATTGGTTAACAGTATTCCAGTGGGCCTGAATGCCAGTTTTGTGGGATGATGCCTGTGAGGTTGTCCTGGCAACAGTGATCAACCTCCCATGGGCACTTCCAGAGCTGTGGGCAAGGCTGTGGAGGGCAGTTGGGCTCCTGCAAGCAGTAGCTGCAAGGCAGCCTGTCACCTTGTTGCATGCTCCCCCTGGTTCATCCTTCCATGGAAACTTCTTACCTTGACCCATTGGAATCCCATTGCTGAGTGCATCCTGCTTTACCCTGCATACCCATCGAAGCCAACTTCAAAAGTGATTATTAAAATAAATGCTTTGTAGGATCTCATTTGCTGCTTGCAAGTGTTCAGCAGCGTAGTCTGTCTTGATACTTCAGCTGGCGAACAAAACTGTGCCGTGGGAATAACTCTGAGCCAAACGGAGTGCTATTTGAAAGCTGTTGGAAGACTCTGCTTGCAGGACTGGCACTGTCTGCGTGTCCATACCTGTTATTTCGCAGGCGGTTTGACACCGTCGATAACTTTAAAAACAAATGTTGGAATTCTGCGTGGAGATCTGATAGAATGGTATCTTGTGGTTTTGAATAATCGATTGCTAGGAAGTCACTCCGTGCTCGTGGTGCTGGTATTGTAAAGAGGCAGTGGTTCTGCTTATTGAAAAGAATAGCTGGGAACTCAGCGGTTCAATTTGTGAGCAGATCGTAAAGAATTCCTTTAGAAGTTATCCTATAGATCTGTGCTATTTCTGGCTAAAGGTTTGTAATCTACAAGGGGAAAGAAACACCAACAAAAAGCTCTGCAGTGGCTCTGCTGTAAAGGTTTGTGTCTGGGCTAGAAGTACGAAGCAACATCAGAGCACACAGTGATTGTAGGGCCTCTATTTTTAGGGAGCAGAGGTATAATTTGTGTGGACACATTGACTTCAAGGCAGAAATTGCAGTGTGGCAAACTGCTGTGTGGTCATACAGGGGGAAAAAAAAAAAAAGCAAAACTCCATGGTTTTTGATCTTGGTGTGTTTGTTGGAGAGCCAGGAACAACAGTACATCCATCAGCAGATGGATGCTGCTGTCTGAGGGAAGGACTCAGCTGAGGTCACCTGGTGGCAGTGCCATCCTGAACATGGCCAGCACTGCGTGATGTCAACCCCTTGGGCTCTGCTCTTCCACCAAGAGCTGCCTTGCTGAGACCTGGTTTTTCCTCCACTATTTTTGGCTTTGGAAAACTGGAGAGAAAAGGGTGTCTGCTATGTATAGGCAGAAATGCAATAACTGCTTATTTTGCAGTGCTTCAGCTTGTCTTTTTCCAGTTGCTGTTGTAATTGGGAACCTCAGAGGTGCACTGAGATCAGTCTGGCTGGCATTCCTTTTAATTTGCCTTGTGGTCACTTGCAGCTTCTCCTGTGGCAGGAACATTAAAGTGATGCCTTGTCCTGGATGCTCCTATCAGATGTGAACCTGCTGCAAAGCCTCCCCTCAGACAGTGAACCTGTACCGTGCCTTTCTTTCACCTGGCTGCCTGTTTCCATGATGCTTATAGGAATTTAATTAGCTTGAGCCTTTTTCCTCTGTCAAATGTGATTGAAATCAGCATCGAGGTGCAATAGTTATTGAGGCAGACAGACACACCTGTAGCTGCACAGATCACACATGGCTTACTTTCAGGGGAAACCAGACAAAAAAAAAAAAAGCATTGCTGTCCTAATGAATTCATTAGAGAGGAATGCTTCCTCGTGTGTTAGAGTCTGAACCTTCGGATTAAATAACTCACCATGGTTTCTGGTGTATGCAGTGGAGCTGGGAATTTGGTTGCTGGAGGTGTAATTTCAGCAGTGGTCAGAAGGTTGGGTTGGTCCTTCAGTGAAGGTGTTTTTCCCCCTCAGTTCCACGAGGGATGTGCCCCTTTAGGTAGGAACCCTGTCAGAACACAGCTGGATTTGCTCTAGCTTCTTGTGTTGGCAGAAACAGATCAGGTGTGCCGAGGACCTCCACTAGGTCTGACCTTAGTGCCTCTCCATCCTTTTAAGATGGCATGTGTGTGCCAAGTCCTACTGCCAAGCTGGACTTTGCCCGGCCATCAACTCAGAAATAACCCAGGAAAAGATTTATTTCTTCCATTCCTGCCTGTTTAGTAGTGTGGTCTGAGTGGGTCACCTTGTGAGGTTTCCATCCCACAGCTACAAGGACATCTCGGGGCTTTGGTGGCTCAACCCCAGCAAACCAAGGGGCTCTGACTGCTGTTTAGTTCTCTCTTCTTGGGAAGGTGTCCCTTCAGGATGGAGGTTTTCAAGGACAAATGGAAAGAGGTGGGGGAAATAGATGGAGTTCTTCATCCCCCAGCCCAAAAGGGCTGTGGCACTGAGACTGTTGGCTTCTTGTGCTGCTGGAGGGTACAGAGAGCAGGTTTTTTGTCTTGACCTTGTGTCCTGTAGCGAGGAGTGGGCTCTGTTCTGCAGGGAATGCCCAGGACCTGTGGTGGGAGCTGTGATTGCTCAGCAATAGCCTTCACAGGAAGAGAGGAAGAGTCTGGTGATAAGGATTAAGCTTCAGGAAAGCTGTGAAGAATGTCAGGCTTTAGCAGGATGTGTGCCCCACGCAAGCTGATTTGTTAGGAAGCAAGTCTTGCAAAAGTACCCAAATCTGGATGCTTTCTAGAAAAGCTCCTCTGCCAGTGGATGGGCTCATTCAAGTCACAGCATCATAGAATGGTTTGGGTTGGAAGGGATCTTAAGATCTCTGAGTTCCAGCCCCTGCTTTAGGTGAGGATATCTCCCCCTAGCCTGGGTTGCTCACAACCCCATCCATCTTGGCCTTGAATGCTGCCTGGGAGAGGACATCCACAGCCTCTCTGGGCAACCTGCTCCAGAATGGTGTGGAAGTCCTCTGGAAAAGTCTCAGGTTCTAAGGTCATGAGACCACGTGCTAAAACGTCTGTAAGGAGTGGTATTCCTGAAATAAACAGTTTAAATAGGATTTGTGCTTGTTCAAATGAGAAATGCACCTTCAGCCCTGTGGCCTCCCACTGATGCCTTGAGGTTTATTAGCAAGGATGAGACGTATGTAGAGGGCCACCTGATCATATGCATATACATGCAGATATGAAGCATCTAGTGTGGATAACCTAACCTGCAGCTGCTGCTTTAGGGAGAAAATATTTACTTCAATGTGATGAAATTTGAACTAGAAGTCATGCAGTTTCAGAAAAACGTGTGGTTTGGATTCCTGGTTCTTCCCATGTGTTTCTAATCTGCTGCAGGGTTCAGACATCTGCCCAGAATGTATGATTTACAAAAAAAAAAGAAAAGAAAAGAGTCTAAAAATGCTCATTTTGCAAATGTAAAGACCAACTTGACAGCAAGAAAATGATATTTGGGAGTACTATGCTGCCTCGAGCAGGATGGAGAGATGTTGGGACTGTCAGGGGGTTTCTTCTTTGCTTTTTCCTTCTTTCTTTGCTTTTAAAACTCCAAACTGTGCCCTGTTCTTTTTCCCCCTCTTTGAAATAGCCACAGAAACCTCTCGTATTATTTTTGCCTGCGTTACCGCAGCGCTTGGCCGAGCTGTAAAGGAGGAGTGAATATAAAGCAACCTTTTGTAAGATGGGTCTCTCCCCGTCCGTCCTTCCTTCCAGGCTGGGCTGTGCTGTGTGAGCTGTGCTGTCTGATGGCAGCTCCCTTTCCTTGTCCCTGACTGACTGTTTCACGCCTGCAAATCCAAGCAGATAAGATTGTGGTTTGTTTAAAAAAGCCATAAAATGTATAAAAATAGCTAACGGAGCTGGGCACGATGGCCGGTGATTTAAGGATATCTCTCTTTCCGAGTGTTCCAGCAGTCTTTTGTGTTTGCCTAATAGTTTTTGGAAGTCAGCTTGGCTGCCTTTTCCTTTCCTGCCGTCCCTGCTGCTTGGCGGCTGCTTTGCCCTGCCCGCACCTTCCGATCCCAACCGGAGTTACGGTGTTTGTGCTCACTCAATGGAGAGGAACGCAGACACGTCGCCCACGGGAGGCAGCAGTTTTAAGGGAGGGGGGATTCTGGAGAGCTTGAAGTGGAAGGGGAAAATCAAAGCATGCAAATACTCCGTCCCAAAGGGCTGTGGTGCATGGCGGTGATGCTGGTGGTGATGCCACCGCAGTCTGAGGGGCTGATGCAGGCGGCTGTAGGGCGTGAGAATAACCAGGAGTCGTTTCTCATCGCCTCTTCCCCTGGGTGGGTCGAGCTCCCTCATGCAATTAGCCCTAATCGTTATTATTAGGAGTAGCTGTCAGCTCAGCGACGCAGCCGCTGTCTGGCGGCTCGCAGCCCCAGACATGAGTCAAGGAAAACTGGCCCCAACCCCACTACGTGCGTGGGACAGCCGCTGCCTGACCTGGGATGCTCCCACAGGAGCTCAGCTTTTAACCATGGTCTACTTTCTGGTGTGCTGGCCATGTCTACCTTCAGGCCTTTTGGTTTTATTGACCCCCAGCTTTGTTTTTCCTGTTTGTTGGGGGAAGTGCCTCTCGTGCAGCCCAGCTTTGCAGGTCCATCCAGGGGCTTTTCCCTCTTGGAAACAAAACCACTGAGGAGCCCCAAGGAAACGCAATAGCCTTGCAGTAAATACATGGTAGCTTTGATGCTTTTTTTGCTTCTGCCAGCACCACCTGCTCTCCAAACTGCCTCTTCCTTGGGACGGAGAGGAAAACAATCCTTGCATCCACTAAATTCCTGGATTTTAGTTAAATGACAGGTAGGTGTTCTGCTTTAGCTGTCGTCTTCCATCCAGTTGGAGAGCTCTTGTTCTCCAAGGTCTCGGTGTCGACTTTAAGCTGGGAGGGACATGGGTGCACGGAGCACACGCAGGGCTTTGTCTGAGCACTACAGCCCCCATCACAGTCCGTTAGGCTCAGGGTTGTGTGAGGTTACGTACAATTGTCCATAAGCATAAAACAGTTCTGGAGCTGTTCAGGACTTTAAAGCTAGTGATTAGATGTCCCCTCTGAAAGGACAAGGGTTTCAATTAGGCTCCGTGCCGGGGCTGGAATGGGGCTGGCATGGGAATGGCTGTTTGAGCATGGCTGGGTTTTTTCATCTTCTCCCTTTCTCTTTGTGGTACTGACAGTCCATACATGAGATGCAATAAGGGTGAGACATGAGCACTGTGAATGGGCTTGGGGGTAGGGATGTGGGACTGGGAAGGAAAAAGGGGCTCTGGGCTGCCAGGGTTTGGTGAGGATCCCATGGAAAGTCTTGGGAAGAAATTGGGGATGATTAATGGTTATGACAAACTCAGGCATTTGGAATGGCAAGAAAATCTTTCATCCATTACAAATAGGAAAGTCTCTGGAATAGCGGATGAGTCTGTTGCCTGTAAAGCACTGTTGTATAAATAATCCATACTGCTGATTAATGCTGTGTATATTGTCTCTGGGAATTAGCTGTGTTATCACTTAAGTGAAAATGGACTTTGGCGTGAGCTCTGGCTCTGTATTTGCTTCGGCCACTGCCGCAGGTGCTCGGCACCGTGCCTGGGGCTGTGGCCGCTGCCCGAGGAGCACTTACATGAGCGTGGGATGTTGTTGACATTAGGAGGCCACTAGAACTGAGGCTGGTGCAGAAAAATAGTGTCTGCTTGGAAATCAACCTCGTATGAACGTCTCCTGCTCTGTTAACGACTTGGGTCCTTGACTGCTGTTGGGTATTGGCAGTGACGGCTTCTTCAGGGGAGCTCTCCAGAATTAGCAAAGCCATCTGGCTTCTTCTCTCATTTGAGAGACTTGCTTGTCCTCCTCTTCCACTAAGGAGCCGTTGCTAAGCAGCTTGTAATTCATATTGCAATGTTACACTGCAACCTGTCAGATCGGTCGCCGTGTTGTGCGGTGGTCTGTGTGAGCACACGCAAGAAATGCAGTCCCCTTGCTCTGAAAATCCCTGCTCCTAAGAAACAGCCACACAGTGGAGCATCCAAAGGTTGGATGGAGGAAGGACAACGTGGTGTTGCCAGCCTTCGTGGCAGGAAAGGGGCTGCACAGTGGGATGCTGTGTCCCTGCCTGCTGTTCCCATGGAGCGCATCTGCACGTGATGGGAGATTGGGCTCCTCCCTGGCCTTACAAGATAGGAAATTATGAAGAAGGTTAATAGCCTTGGAGCTACAGGACTCATTTCTTGTTGCTGTGGTGGAGCAGGGGGGTGCAGAGGCTGTTCAAATAGTTGCTGTCAGTCGCTAAGTTCAGTGTCAGAAATTCTATTGGCTGAGCTTTGGTTTGGGCATGGAGTGCTGGGCTGGGTGTGCTGCAGTCCCTCCTCTGCCAGGAGGAGATGTGCTGTGGGAGGGAAACCATCATCAGTCCTTGAGAAGGGTTTTTGCTTGAAACCTGGAAACCATATTTGTATTTAGAGAGACATCTGTCCCCCCTTTTTTTTTTTAATTGCAAGATCACTTTATCTTTTCTAAAAAGAGCTCAGAAGAAGCTCCCATCTGAGTGCCAGAAGCCAGAAGGGGAGCCGTTCTTGTGGTGACCTGAGTCCAGGAGGGGAAATTATAGAGGTCTCACAGCAAAAGCTCCTGTCTACTCCTGCAGCCTCCCTTGCACAGGACAGGGAAAGCAAACATCCATGTTGCCTTTATTCCAGCCACCAAGTATTTGCAGCTGATCCATGGCTGCGTGTGAGATGAACCCTTCCCTTCTTTATTTTTATTTTTTATTCTTTTTTCCAGACAGATCTCCAACTGTCAGCTTCCAATTCTGTACTGCAACGTGTTTGGAAGCCCAAAGGATGCCCGCTGGGTGCCAGTTACTCCTCCTGGTCCAGTGAGGGCAGTTCAGGATGTAGGTCAGGGTGTGACCCCATTGCTGCCATTTGGCTTCTCCTCTGTAGAGCTGTGTTTAAGGGACAGATCCTTGGGTGATGCCGATACACCGTGTCCTTAGCAGCGAGCCTTCATCCTTGGGCAAGTGCTGATGGCAGCTTCTATCAAGTGGAACATCTGGGGCTGGCAGCTTGTCTCAGAGACAGGGATTAGATTTGNTCAGTGTCAGAAATTCTATTGGCTGAGCTTTGGTTTGGGCATGGAGTGCTGGGCTGGGTGTGCTGCAGTCCCTCCTCTGCCAGGAGGAGATGTGGTGTGGGAGGGAAACCATCATCAGTCCTTGAGAAGGGTTTTTGCTTGAAACCTGGAAACCATATTTGTATTTAGAGAGACATCTGTCCCCCCTTTTTTTTTTTAATTGCAAGATCACTTTATCTTTTCTAAAAAGAGCTCAGAAGAAGCTCCCATCTGAGTGCCAGAAGCCAGAAGGGGAGCCGTTCTTGTGGTGACCTGAGTCCAGGAGGGGAAATTATAGAGGTCTCACAGCAAAAGCTCCTGTCTACTCCTGCAGCCTCCCTTGCACAGGACAGGGAAAGCAAACATCCATGTTGCCTTTATTCCAGCCACCAAGTATTTGCAGCTGATCCATGGCTGCGTGTGAGATGAACCCTTCCCTTCTTTATTTTTATTTTTTATTCTTTTTTCCAGCCAGATCTCCAACTGTCAGCTTCCAATTCTGTACTGCAACGTGTTTGGAAGCCCAAAGGATGCCCGCTGGGTGCCAGTTACTCCTCCTGGTCCAGTGAGGGCAGTTCAGGATGTAGGTCAGGGTGTGACCCCATTGCTGCCATTTGGCTTCTCCTCTGTAGAGCTGTGTTTAAGGGACAGATCCTTGGGTGATGCCGATACACCGTGTCCTTAGCAGCGAGCCTTCATCCTTGGGCAAGTGCTGATGGCAGCTTCTATCAAGTGGAACATCTGGGGCTGGCAGCTTGTCTCAGAGACAGGGATTAGATTTGTTGGAAAGTCGCTGGTGGCTGGGATCTCAATGCTTTCATCACAGAGCCATGTTGAACTTCTGCCATTCTTAATCCGGCTGGCTGGGTCTCTGTTTATGAAACCAGTGAGTTTGTCGTAGTAAAACTCAGCAACATCCCGATTGCTTCTAATAATGAGGAATGTATTTATTAATATTGCAGCAGTGGCTATCTGAGTTAGATGTAGGAACTTAAAAAGGCTCATCAAGCAGTAATTATTCTTAGAGATGCGCAGTGTCATTAAGGTGCCCATGGCAATGCACTGAAATAACAATTAGTGAGTTGCAGCGGGACTGAAGAAGCCCAGTACTTCTGGAACTGCTGCCAATGCCAGATGAAGTCACCATGCTGATCCTTGCCAGCTGTTTGTTTTGTTGAACCACAGCGATTTCTCCAAGTTACTGAAGTTGATGTCATTGGAAGCGATGTGACATTTTTGCACACGTATAGAATAAGTGTTAAAAAATGCTCCAGAAGAGCTTTTCCAGTCTTGTTTGGGAGCTGGCTGGGGAGCTGAGTTCAGCTGCCTTGGTGGAACTTAATCCATAAAGCAAGTGAGTCATCGGGCACCAATGGCTTTACCATAAATGTCAAACAGTTTCTTACTGGTCGTGACAGTTAGCACTTACATCTGTTTGGTGGAGCAAAAAAAAAAAAAAAGAAGACCTCACAACTCTGAATCCTTTTCATCAGCACACTGTCCTGCCTCTTCCCCTTTGCAGAAAGTTGTAGGAATAAAGGTCAGTGTTTGATTTATTTGCCTTTTGAAACACTGCTTCTTCAGGTGGGTGAAATATCGGTTCTTTTCAGAGAAAAAGAAAGAATCGATTTATCTGTGCCACACGTGGCCAAGAGATGCAGGCGTTGGGCTGCAGCATTGGAAGGGCTTCTTGAGAGCCC
This sequence comes from Odontophorus gujanensis, assembly GCA_013399175.1. Classification (NCBI taxonomy): domain Eukaryota; kingdom Metazoa; phylum Chordata; class Aves; order Galliformes; family Odontophoridae; genus Odontophorus; species Odontophorus gujanensis. The sequence continues at coordinate 227,771 of VXAB01003365.1, read as the reverse complement.
TCTGTGCCCAGGTGTGACCCAGGTGTCCACGATTCCCCCACTGTCTGCATGGGGCTGGAGGTTGGACCAGCTTGGATACCCCATTATTTGAAGCTAGGTCTTCAAAACCTCTCTGGTTTTGGCTGGTAAAGTCTTTAATCCACTGAGGGAGAGTGCTCCCCCTCTTGCAAAGGCCTTGTGGAAAATCTGTGGCTGCTGCATGGGTGTGGAATGAGGGGAGGTTAGCTTTAACTTGGTGGCATCTTTGTTATCATTACTCGTGCTGAAAAAAGCAGATGCTGAAGTAGAAAGGAGGGAGGTCTGGCTGTCCTGTGTAACCACAGCACTGGGGTGAGCACTTCGTTGTGCAGAGGAGCAGAGCTGGGGCTGGGGGCAGCTCTCTCTTGGTGATATTTATTAGTGGAAACACACTTGAGAGGACACACAAGCGGCAAACCTCCCAGCACAGCTTGCTCTAGTTAAGGTCAGCTTTCTAAATCAAAGAAACGAGGCTCTTGACAGCAGAGCTTTGTGCATCTTTTGTGAAGTTCAGATAGTGGGGCTTTTATTAGGGCCTAAATTAGCCCATTTTATTGTTTTGCACTGAGAGATGAGGTCAGTTGACTGGGAATTTTGCTAACAAGATTTCACTCCTGCCTCCTTTTTACAAATGTTAACATGGGGTGTCCACCAGAGCTGTGTACTTGCTATTAATGAAACAAAGATGAATGGTCCAGCAGCCCTTGAGCTCTCCTCCTTCCCCTGCCCCTGGACTGTTTGACACATGTCAGTGCACTTGAGCTCAGTTGCTCCCTGGGGCTCTCATTCCTCCAAAATTTGGTGCACTGCTTTTCGTTCTGGTTTTGCATGCTTGCACACTGCTGCTAGAACAAGAGAAGGATGAACTTTGCTGGGCAGGGTGATTGATTGGGTTTGAAAAGGAAATGGGAAAATAGGAGGCACGTTGAGTGATGCTCATGGAGTGCTCTGAGGCAGCTCGTGCTTTCTCCTGGCACCCTTTGTGTGCTGGATTTGTTCAGGTGCACGCTGACTTTCTTAAACCCTCAGCTCAGAGGCAGCAGAAAACTTCAGTTTTCCTCCCCTGCTCACTGTGCCAGCATCATCCCCTGGTGCCTTGTGCTGAGTGGGCTTGTGGTTTCTCCTGAGCTTGAGCCCAGAGGTTCTGGGATTTGCAGTGATGTCCTTCCATGTGCTCGGAAGAGCTGCACTGCCTCGAACAAGAGGATGCTCAGCTCCCATTCTGCTGCTGGAAGCAGAGTGTGATTGGGACCAGATTTTGTCCCACATGTAACTCGGGAGCTGCTGTCAACTGAGTCTAAAAGTAAACTCAGCTATAGCAAATTCTCTGCTGCTTAACCTTTTGCACCATGTTTAGCCGACATGCCTTTCTTTGCTTTATCATCTGTTCCTCAAGAAAAAACAGCTTTCGTTCTGGTCTCTGATAGGACACAGTCTATCAGTTCTCCTTGAGGTGTAAATCCCACCTTATCAGGAGAGAAAGGTTTCAGCCTTCCTTCCCTGCCTCTCAGAGACAAAGACCAACTCTGCTGTTGTGACTGTTTTATTTCAGCTTCTTCCAGCAGCAGCAGACACTCCACGTAACCTCATGGAAACTGGGAAGCTTTAAGCTCCTGGCCAAGAAGGGCATCAATGTCTTCACGTGGGTGTCAGTGGGGGGCAGAGGTGGCTGGGCTCTTGTGCTCTGACATATCAACTGGAGGGTTATTCTCATCAGGAGCTTCAAGCAAGTTGTCATGGCCAGGCTGGGCATTTTGCAGCAGTGGGAAGCCTGGGAGCTGCCCTTGGCATTGGGATTACTTGGTGCAGGTAATCCCACAGCCCAGCAGGTGGTGGAGAGCTGTGAGACAATAATTTGGCTTTATTTATTTTATGTTTTTGTCTACTTTTTTCCCAACACTGCACCCCGTTTTCTGTTAATTTTCTAGAGGTTATTCACAAAAAGCAATGGACTGAATTTTGGGGTAACGTGGATGTTCAGAGGGCAGTCCCTCCTGGAGCGGGTCCAGTGTGAGTGCATGGCATTGAGCCTGACCTCTTATTTCAAAAATATCCTTTGGTTTTCCACGGGGCTCCGAAACATTCTGGCCATGCTCTGGTCCCAGCTCCTGGTTCCTATTACACATCCAAGAAGCTGTGCTGTAACGCTCCTTCTTTTTCCCCATGATGCCTTAACAATATTTTTCTATCATTAAAGAAGACTTTTCCCTCTAACTAAACCATCGACTGTAAAAACCCCAGCGAGAAAATCTTTTCTTATGCAACTGTCTGCTGCAAATGAACTGCTTTTTGGTGCTGTTGTTAAACTCCAGCTTTGGCTTCCCTCCCTGCAGGGTGACATCCAGCAGCTGCTGATCGTGGCCGACCCCCGTGCAGCCCACGACTACTGTGAGCACTACAGCCCCGACTGCGACACCGCCGTCCCCGACTCTCCGCAGTCCCAGGACCCCAACCAGGATGAATACGTGAGTAGGAGCTCGTGGCTGCAGGTGGGGATGCTCTGGGGCAGCAGTATCTGGCTCCATGCTGTGGTTGCAAAGCTTAGCTTGCTTGTTTCCATTGGGAGGGACCCTTAAAGGCCATGTGGGTCCCACTCCCTGCACTGAACAGAGGCACTCACTGCTTCACTGGGTGCTCAAAGCCCCTCCAGCCTTACCTTGGCTGTCTGCAGGGATGGGACAGCACCACCTCTCTGGGCATCCTGCATCAGTGCTGCATTACCCTTATCCTCCTCGTATCCATTCCTCCTCCTGTTCCACTTTTCCTGTAAATCATTTGTAAGGCAGTGGCCAAAGCAGAGGTTGTTTTTAGAATCCCGCAGTCCTGCTCTCCTACCCCCAGGGCTTTCCCTTCTCATCTGTGCTCTTCCAGAGAAAGCAGTGCAGATTTACTTAAAGACTTGCAGAGG
>VXAB01003365.1:154083-224133 GCA_013399175.1 Odontophorus gujanensis | reverse complement strand
TGCAAAGCTTAGCTTGCTTGTTTCCATTGGGAGGGACCCTTAAAGGCCATGTGGGTCCCACTCCCTGCACTGAACAGAGGCACTCACTGCTTCACTGGGTGCTCAAAGCCCCTCCAGCCTTACCTTGGCTGTCTGCAGGGATGGGACAGCACCACCTCTCTGGGCATCCTGCATCAGTGCTGCATTACCCTTATCCTCCTCGTATCCATTCCTCCTCCTGTTCCACTTTTCCTGTAAATCATTTGTAAGGCAGTGGCCAAAGCAGAGGTTGTTTTTAGAATCCCGCAGTCCTGCTCTCCTACCCCCAGGGCTTTCCCTTCTCATCTGTGCTCTTCCAGAGAAAGCAGTGCAGATTTACTTAAAGACTTGCAGAGGACAGAGCCTGAGCTGATGGTAGCACTGACCTTCCCAGGCAAGCCAAACCCCATCCAAACCATGCACCTGTTTCTAAATTCCAATTTTAGGTGTTAAACATGAAAACAGATTGAGCACTTCTTTTTTTCACTGCTACTCCTTTGAAACAACAGGTGTCAAAGGCAGGAGGAGCATTTATTTTTTTTGCCCGTGCGTTTGCCATTTGGATTTCCTCTTGGCAGAAATGGACCCAGCTGATCTGTAATGATTTCTCCTCTATAAACTGCTGGGCTGTGCTAGGCAGCTTTGCCTACAGTCAGAGCTAATTTTCTTTCCTAAAAGAAAAGGGGAAAAAAAAAAAAAAAAAAGAGGTGCCTCTTTTTTTCTGCTGCTCAATTGGAAACTTCTGAGTGGGGCTGATTTCCAGAAGACCATCATCTGAATTTGACACATTTAGGAGAGGTCTCAGGCTCAGCTCATAGCAATTAAAGTGTCTGGCACCCTCAGGCACTTCTCAGTGTTTTGGCTGCTGCTACTGCCCAGTTTGCAGCAGTGCAGTGCACTCTGCCTTGATCTCAGCTGCTCCCCACTGATCTGCAGTGCCACTGCTGGGCTCTGGCTCAGGCACCTTGGGATTTGGGTTAAGAAACCACTTTGGTGAGCAGAGCGATCCTTGCAGCAGTGCAACCCATGGAGGTTGTAACCATGCTGCTTGAGCTGCTGGAGAAATCATAAATATGGAAAATAGGCTTGCTGGTGTGATCAAAATGCATGGTAGTAGGAAAGGAAGGCTCTTCTTCTGGAGCCAACAGTGCAACAAGGGCTGGCTTGTCTCAAGGCTGTGTTGCTCTGTGTAAGAATAACTCATCCATGTGTCTGCTGCCAGCCAGAGCGATGGGCTGGCGGGGAGATTGGCCGTGCCCAGCTGTAACCAAACATTTGGTTTATGTTTCATTTTGAAGAATGACTGACGCCTTGTGGAAAACTCTGAAAATATCTGGGCTTCTGCCTGCAGGTCACGGGCAGATGGGAAATCACAGGCATGCTATTAGGAGAGAAAAGAGCAGCCTGGCTTGTCGGAGTGGTGCTTTGATGCACGTTGCCCTCTGCAGATCTGAGATGTGACCCAGGAGGACTCATCAGTCACATATTAAAAACAACACAACTCTCACACTGCTGGTGTGAAAGAAGCCTACGGAGGGCTGGTGGGCATGCTCTGGGTGCCACCAGCTGATATTCTGCTGCTTGTGTTCTCTCTGCAGTATACTGATGGGGAGGGAGAAGGGGACACCTACTACTACGAGTACCCCTACTACGAAGATGTTGACGAAGCTGTAAAGCCTGAAGCACCCACCACCAAACCAGCCCCCCCCGGAGTGGCTGCTGGAGAGAGACCCGAAACCAAGCAGGTACCCACATAAGGTCCTGGTTGATAAATGACACCTTCACGGAGCGGTGAACCGGGGAGTGGAGGGTGATGTGGAACATCTGCTGTGTTTTTGTGGCATTTTTCAGATATATCTGTTGTATCTTTCTGTGCTAGGACTATCCTGACCCCACGCCGTCCCCTGAAGCAGGGGACCCCAACCGGAGGACCAAAGGGGCTGCAGCCGTGGATGACCCCCTGGTGGATGAGTACAACTACGAAACCATCAACGAGGAGTACTTCACACCTCTGCCCTATGAGGATATCAACTACAACGAAGAAGTAGACCCCCAGGGAGGGCTCACTGAAAATGCAGTGGAAGCGGAGCTCCCCACGAGTACCGTCGTCACCTACAATGAGACTGATGTAATTTAATGAATCCCTTTTGCTTTGTTGTTACCTATATACATATTTAATATATATTATTTCTGGTATTAGCCCTGAGTGAAGGAGATGTGATGATCCGTATGGTAAATCTGTTGGCAACAGGAAGTGTCAGGGTGTGGGATATTTTCCTTTTCTCACTCTTTACTGAATGGCATCTTCACATTTTCAGATTAAGAGATATATATAAACCACATGACTTCAGCACTAGCACAAACCTCTGAATTTGAACTCTTCCATTTGTCCACAGAGGCCCTCTGTCTTGTTGCAGATCTCCTGACAATGGGATCAGCCCAGATCCCACTGCTGATACTCTTTGGAGCGATTGCATTTTAATTTTCCCACATTTAATGTCACCATGTCACACTTGAGACTGTTCTGCCCTTTAGACTTGCCCAGTTTTTGCTTTTATTGGTCTCATCCTCCAATGAGACTGAAATAAATTGTCACACAGCTGTGTTGTATAGCTCGCCAGGCAAGGAAATAGCTTTATAGTTGATGAGACAACTTCTTTGTTACCCAGGAGCATCAGCACAAGGAACTGATCGTAGGATGAGGTTTCCTGGGGTGGGATTTGGCAGTGCTTTGTGGCTGTTCCTTGAGCAGAGCAGAAGTGAACGATGGGACCATGAAACTTGAAGCTTGCTGGGAGGTGTCAGAGAGTGGCAAAAGAGACAGTGAAAGCTGGCCAAGATCATTGGAGCTGGGCCTGAAAGCGTGAATTAAAAGGTGTTGGGGAAAGTGTCCAAGGAAGAGCTGAGCAGTGGGGGGGGGCAAGCCCAGAAAACTGAGATGGAGCTGTCAGGAGAAGGCTGAGTGGAGTGGGGAGATGCTCAGGGGGAAAGAAAAGAGCTCCAGCAGATGGACGGACCGAGCGCCAGCCTGAGGGAACCCAAGGATGGGAAATGTTTCTGTTTCCTGACATGGAGCCAGAAAACTTTGGCCAATCTTGAGCTTTCTAACAGAGAGGAATTAAAGATTGGATAGGGTGATCCTGAAAAATTTGGAAGTGGAAATAGGAGGCTTAAGGGCCTCTTTAATTGTTAGGAAAATCAAATTGAAGAGGAGGAAAGTTCAGGTAGGGAAATGTAGGGCAAAGCTTTCCTGTGTGAAAAGTCAGCATCTCACAGAGCATCCCGAGGCTGCCCACCTCCAGCAGCTCCCAGTCTGTACCATGGGACTGTTCAGGGTGGGAGCCTGCACCAGTTCATCCATTGACTCCATTGAATCCTGCAGTGATGAGCAGAGGGGGACACAATTTGCCTGGCTGTGAGAGGTTCCTGTGCACCAAGAGCTGATGCAGTGTGACAGAGCCCTGAAAGGTGCACACGGCTGAGGGGATGTGGGGTGCAGGTTTATACTGCAGGGTGGGAGCTGGGGGCCCCAGCTGCTCCCATGAACTCATGAGGAAGGTGAATCCTTTAGTCCAGCAGCAGAGCAGGCTGGGCAGTGTGGATGTGAGGATGTCGATCACTGCTGAGTTGACCTGTCTGTATTTTGGGCAGACTGTAACTCCTGTGGTTGGAATTGTAAGGGGCTTGTTCTTCCAGGAGGCCAGGGGAGAGGTTTTGGAAGCAGGCTTAGTCTGTTAGCTCTCCTGGGCTTGGGTTTCTTTACAGCTAATGGCTCTGTGATAAATGCTGGTGGAGCAATGCTGAGATTTAGTAGGCAGCAATACTCCTATGAACACAAGGAGCTGGGGACAGATCTATTCTGTTCATCGCATGCTATTCATCAAGCAGTTGGCTTTGCTTGTCCAGGTGCATATAGCAGAGGCTTCCGAGCTGCATGGCTTTCTCAAAAGGGAAGGCTGAAAGATGATTTAAATGAGGTTGTTATCAACAATGTTTTCACAGTGTTTTGCACAATGATTTTTTTAGCCTCCTGTTCTCTTTTTGCACCGTGTTTTGAGTTCAGGTTGCTTTTGTTGTGCTTTCTCTTTCCGAAGCACCTGAAGATCTCAGCACAGAACGTTTTCCTTCTGCTCTGCAGCACACTATCTCTTCCCAAGCAAATTGATTTGAGGATATCAAAACATCAAAAAGAGGCATTTCTGATGTTCACGTCAAGAAATGCGCTTTGAGGAAGCTTGCCATGTTATCTCCAAAGGCTTTGTAGAGAGATGAACAAGCTTTAAGGTTTCGAAGTGCAAACGTAGATAAAAGAGCTTTAAGGATAGCAGAGGTGTGACCGCCCCCTGATCCGTTTGCATGGTACAAAGGAAAACTAATGCAGAGTTTTCCAGGCTTTCTGATCAGGAGCCACCATCAAGTTGTCTGGAGAATAATAGTTTGGAATCACAAAGCTGCAAACTTTGTCAGAAAATGGATCTGTTTCATGATGTGCTACCAACTGCTTGTTTCAGAAACAATTAAGGTCCACGTATGAGATACGTTGATGTCTGGTTACGTGCCAACCACCAACTTTTGGCCTTATCCAGACTCTGGGTTAAGAGTCACAGCTAGAAGACTTCTTGGGAAATATTGGCAAAGAAATCTACTTTTGAGGCTCTCTGCCTCATCCCATGAATGGACGAATCACTGTTGCTACAGTCAGACATAGCCATTTCCCAAGTGGCAATGGTATAGCAAGGAAAGGGGCAGAAAGGGTTTGTTGGGAACTGTTTTGTAGCAGGACCATGGAATTCTGTGATGCCCTTTTGGGTTTTGCCTCTGTCCCCACATTTTCAGTGCTCTGATTCAGGAAAATATGAGATGGGATGACTTGTTGTGAGTTCTCCCTGCTGCTTAAAGGATGAAAGTGGGCAAGATAGGAACTACACTGCTTTCTAATAAAGCTGCCTCTTTAAATTCTTCTGCATACAGATACAGATGCTCATGCTTGTGGGTTTTGAGCAGCTCTGGCACAGAAACAAGGTCTGCAAATGATGGTGGCGTTTAAGTGATTCTGAATTCATAGCAGTGAAGAGATAATTTCTCTGGGCAGCACTGGAAGTAATTCAATTTATGGACCATTTTGTTCATTAATAAGACGGGAAGGAAACAAAATGATTATCAGCACATCTTCCGTATAGTGCTCTTCCAGCTGAAGGATGCTGGGAGAGAAGTGCCTGCATTGAGGGTGAGGAGATGGATGTAAGCAAGGAAATTCTGATCCATGTCTGGTGTCCTTGTTTGTGTACCATGGTATCTGTTGCTGTGAAGATGCAGAGAGGGTTTAGGGATTAATGCATCAGATTTGTAAAATCTGCTCCTGCTCTTTGGAGAAGCAGAGTGGACTTGGATCACAGACAAAACAAACAGAAGGGTTTTGTATAAGCAAACTTGTTTTTTTCCACATTTCCTCCTGTAATTAATTTCTCCTAATGACACATTGCCTTTTTGACTTGGATTTTGAGAATGGGATGGGGGTTATTTTTTATTTTTTCTTTGTGCTTGATAATCCAGTGTCTCCAACACTCACGCTGTGAGAGGCGAGCAGGAAAATTCAGTTCCACATTTCTTAAAGCCTCTGATGTTTGTGGGGATGTCCCAACACAAACCCCTCCTTTGTTTGCCTGGCTCAGATCATTGCACTTGCACTGTTATTTTGTGGTTAGGGGGATAGCTGCTGGGGGAGGCCAGAACTGCATGAAGATCCTTCCATTCTTCTTGTCTGCCATTGGGGAAGACTCTTGGAGGTCACTGGAGACCTTAAAACATCAGAATTTAACTTTTCTTATGCTTTCTATTGGCAGCAGTTAGCATGATGCTGCTTCCCTCCCCAAACCTCCAGTCTCCCCCTGGGCTTTCAGCATGCACATCCTGCAGAGATCTGCAGCCTGACACGTTGCTGCTCTCACTTCCAGGCTGCTCAAGAAGGAGATGACCTGGATAAAGACTTCACCGAGGAAACGATAAAAGAATACGATGGGAATTACTACTATTATGACAGGACAGTGTCCCCCGACATCGGGCCTGGGATGCCTGCCAACCAGGACACCATCTACGAAGGGGTAAGGGAGTTTTTTATCCATCAAATGCCCGCTTCAGAAACGGTTTACTTCTCCCACAACTTGAGATGAGCAATGCAGAACGATCCCATCCCACTTGGGTTCGTCCACCCGAGAGACAATGTTGGCCATGTCCCCGTGCTCAGGGTGGGTAGTGATGCTTCACTTGTGCTGTGCACAGATGTTGTGATGTTGCCTCCAGCTCCTGCTCAGGGCTGTCAGTGCAGGTGATGTGCTCTCTGACCATTTGCCTTTGTTCCATGCTGCAGATTGGAGGCCCTCGGGGTGAGAAGGGGCAGAAAGGGGAACCTGCCATTATTGAGCCGGTAAGGACAACCTCTCTGCGTTTTTTATGGTGTGGTGTTCTCAGTGGTACAGCTGGGTGGAAAGTTTCCCATGAAAAGAATTACTCGGTCCATTTTATTATAAAATACTGTAATTATTTTCTTTTAAGACGCTTCACAAAGTAGCTTAAATTAGGAAGGAAGTGCTAAATTTCCCGTGACATCTCATTTGCTGTAGTGCAACCTCAGACCATCTGAAACTGAAGTGGTTGGCAGAGGCCATTCCCCACCTTTGCAGGGATTTTGCAGACCCTACAGTGCTGCTCCTGCAGCCTGGGGCCACTCTGCTCCCTGACCCAAACCCTCAGCTCGGGGATGGCTTTCATGGTGCAGCCAGTGGGTTCAGCTCTGTGCAAAGTGTTCTCAGTGCTCAGCTTGCCCCTTTGCCTGCTCCTGGGTCCCAGCAGCTTCCAGAGAGAAGCCTGTTGTTGTCCCAGGGGAGACATCAATGCTTTCCTTCTTTACAGTTCCACCCCAACCCATTCCTGGGTTGTTTTTTCTTTTGTTTTTCTTTCTAAGGAATGGTTATAAACTGTGTGATCTACAGAAAAGGTGGGTGCCTAGCAGAGCATCCCATAGGTGCAGATGGAGCTGGGGACTCTTCAGCGCTGCTCATGTGCCCTTAACAGGACAAGGGGCTGCTGGCCCAAGTCTGTATGTCCATGTCTGCATCCCTGCTGCGTTGCTCCTGGGCTGGGAGCAGAGCTTGGCAGTGCTGTGCTCACCCCACTGGTCATGTCTCCAAATTAACCCAGTTTCTCCTGGCAGAGAGCCCATGTGGTGCCCAGCAAAATGGTGTTACTTCCCATTGCCCATGGTCCATTCTTTTTTTCTTCCATTTCTTCTTCTCTTTCATTCTCAAGGAGGCTTTCTCTGTGTTGGCAGAGAGAGGGAGGAGCAGGGGGCAGCAGTGGAGCTTCACAGGCCTCCACCACTGCCCTATGAAACCATTTCCTACCCTTCCTTTCCTCCTTCCTTTCTGGGTTCTGCTTTCCCTCTGCAAACAAAGGCAAGGAGTGAATGCTGTGCTGAACCATGCAGCAACACGGGGAAGGCAGCTTCAGCAGCCCACCATGGGCCGGAACCGATCAGAAATGCTACAAGGCGAACAAAATAATAGTTAAGTTTAATCATCCAGAAAGAATTTGGCCGCCTTCGCTATTTCAAAACACTGGAGCATGTATAGCTTTTGCCAGAGAGTAAACAAGACCAAATGCTGTCTTGTTCCTCTCTGTTCGGTTCCTCTTTAGCGGAGAGAAATCTGCATTTGCTGCACTCTTTATCTGATTTTTGATCGGAGCTGTAGCAGAGGGAGGAAATAAAAACCAAAGGCAGAAGGCGGGTTCTGCTTGAATTCTCTCATCTTTGCCTTCAAGCTGCCTGTCCTTCAATCCTTGCTCTGTGCTGACGCTCGCTGGAAGCAGCAAGGCAGCACAGGCTGCTCGGGGATGTGGCCGGGATGCAGGGACCCCCGTGTCCCCATGGCCCAGCTGTGGGGGTGACAGGCTGCCTGTCTCTGCTTTGGGGTGGACTCGGATGCTCACAGCTGACTTTGAGAGGATTTGATCAGCCTTTGCACAGCACCTCGGTGCACTGCAGCTGGTTTTTGTGCTTCTTCTGCAACGTTAGCCTCACTTGTGGATAGCAACTGAGTGTTGAGGGCAGTGACACCCCTTTCTCCCTGGGATGGCCTCAAACATGTGCTCTGCTTGCCATCCCCAAGGCAGTCCCCGTTGGTGGCATGCCCCCAGCTGGTCCCACAACCTCCCATGTCCCCACCCCTGTGCTGATGAGCGATCATGTAAACAGCAGCGATCTTTTGCTGAGGAGAATCTCCAGATGTCCCTAAAGCTAGAGCTCAACATAAACCAACGGATAAATATGGGAAGATGCCAAGGATGTTTGCATCATGAATGGGCTAATTAGCCCAGGCTGTGCATAGGAGTATCCTGCAGCCGGCCGTGGGAAGCTGAGCTCAGCCCTGTGCATGCTCAGGTCATGGTGATTCTGGCACCCAGCAACCTCAGAAAGTCCTGGGGGGGACAGATGTGGGCTGGGGCTCTCTGCACGTGACTGGAGATGCTGCTTAGCACAGTGAAGGAGGAGGGTTGGTGTTGGGTTCTGTATGAGAGGCTGCCATGCACCAACGTGCCACCATTTGTCTCAGTGGGGATGGATTCTATGGTCCCTGTATGGGGAGATGTTTGCTGGGAACACTGGGATTTTCCATGGAAAAGGAGGCTAGTACCTCGTGGATGTCATTCCTGGGGGGTCAGGATCGCCTGCCTTGTCCTGGTAGCGCTCAGCAGCAAGGAGCTCATACTTAGTGTGGGTTGAGGAAGCGTTGTGTAGGGATTGCTCCTAATTCCCAGCCAGAAGAGAGCAATGCCTCCATGGCTGGCAGTGAAATTTCTTCTGGAAAGCGTTTTCCGGACTGAATGGGAAGTTCCTTTCCTGCCTCTTACATAGCCACGACCGAATAAATAAACAAACAAACAGAAATGGCTCAATTCCACTGACTTTGTGCTAGACCTGATTTAAAGCAAGGACAAAATATTTAGATGAAAAGGAATGGAATAACATAATTCTACTGTTTTTGCCCACGCAGTGATTTCCTGGGCACACAGAGTGAATCACGGTGTGCAGCTGGATAGGAAAGTAATTTCCAGGAAAAAAAACAAACAAAACAAAACAAAAATTCCTTGCAGTTTGGTTATCAACTTCTTATTGTTTTTTCTCAAGCTGCTGGGTCTTAGAGACTGTTTCCTCCCAAAAATGAGCTCTTCTCCCCCTCACCCTAACTGAGGTTTGTCCTTGAGCAAGGGGAGGAGGGCAGTGGGTAGGAAGGAAGATGTGTGCTGGGGCAGGGGGCTGTTTCTCCATGCCCTGCATGATCCACATAAATGATATTTGGCTTTGATGATGTCACTGAGAGAGTATGGAGCTATTTAACGATGAAGAAAGCATTGGGTTTCCAGCCCTGACATTGGGGTGGTTTTGAGGATGTGCTTTGCATCATAATCACCGTTATTCCTTTTTCCTGTTCAGGGTATGCTGGTGGAAGGCCCTCCTGGTCCCGAAGGCCCGGCAGTAAGTGGCATTGGGGTTACACCTTGCAGCTCAGCAGAGCTGGTTGCATGCATGGTGGGGGGCTGATGCCCACACAGGGCTCAGCACACAGCTGGTCCCAGGCTCTATTGCTTCCATATGCCATGTGTGTATGAAAAGCGCTTTGGGGTTGATTTTCTGGAGTAAAAATAAATAGAAAGCCCTATTTCTTTTCCTGCTCTTTGCATGAATGTTACAAATAATAACGTGTTTCCATTCAGTGGCTTATTTTTTTTTGTATGCTAGGGTCTTCCAGGACCTCCAGGACCAACCGGACCTGTGGGCTTAATGGGAGATCCTGGGGAGAGAGTGAGTATCCCTATTCTTCTCCTGTTTGACTGAAGCCCTTTGGTAATTTGTGTATTCAAAGGGTGACAGCATTGGAGTCCTGAATTCTGCTGGCTGCACAAGGCATTTGATAGCAGCCCCCTCCGAGTCTTTAGTTTTACTGCCTCAGAATCCTTAAGGTTCCTTCCAATCCAAGCCATTCTGTGATTCTGTGATAAAATCAGGCAAACAGACTGCCAACCCTAAAAGATGCTTGTGTCACAGCGAAGGCAACCTTTGCATCCAGGGACAAACAGCTGGGGGCCATGACTTTGAATCTTCTGCCCATGCAGAGAGAGAAGGTCTGAACAGGCAGTGGAGGTTGTGTTGTTCTGATGTGTCTTAGCACAGCTAATTGCTGCAAATCCTATTCAGGATTCGTGTTGTGGCATTGTTGTTTATCTCTTCACTTAATTTTCTATTTTAATTGCATAACCTAAGACCCAGAATGAACAAGAGAGAATTTGCTCCGTTGCAGAGAATCAGAACAAGATCTCTGTGTGACAAAGGAGCTCAGAGCAGCCTCATTTTTAATGCTTAAATGATGCTGGAGGTTTACTGTGGCCTCCTCTGAAGTCACTGTCAAGTGTGCATCAAAGCTCTGTATTTTATTACTTCTTGCACCTACCATGCCCCCCCTGGAAGTGACTGATCACCTTTTCACACCAGGATGGGATGCATCACAGAGTGAGAACACCAATCAGACAGAACACCTAAGTATTTCTCCCTAAGTCCTCCCTATCTGGGCTCTCTGCATTGAGCAGGAGCTGAGCCACTGTGCCTGAACTTGCAGCTTTGCTTGGATTGGTTTTCCCCACTATCTTCCATCCTCAGCTTTTAAAGCCCAACTCTGACCCCTTGCAGGAAACGCTTGGGATCACTCTGGAAAAGCACTCCTGTGTTTCTTTTCTATCCTTTGTCCCCACAAGCTGTTGCCCCTTCCAGCACCTCCCTTGCACCCTTCCTCTCCCACCCATCAAGGTGCTTCTCCATCCCACCCATTGCTGACCCATACTGGGAGGTATCTCTTTTGGTTTTCAGGTGTATTCAAGGAGGTAGTTTAGGTGTTGCTGTATTCCTGTGGCAGTGACCCTGCTGGAGTCCTGCTCTTTTAATTAAAGCTCTTTGTTGCAGTGTTGTTCTCTGGGAACTTGACTGGAGTTCACCCACTGCCACACTCCTGCAACCCCCCAGCGTGCTTCTGTAAAGCCCCCCACCTCATTTTCGCTCCGGGTGTATTTATTGGTTTTTGGTGGAACAGTAATAACATTTCTTGTGGTTGTGACATGATTGAGAACGAGAGGCCCTGACGGAGCTCCATTGATTGGTGTCTGCGAGCTCAGAAAGTCAATATGCAGCGGTAGGCTGAGCCACTGCTCAGAGAAGTTGGCTTAACCCATGAATCACCACACAGGGGTTGGCTTAACCCATGAGATGCCGCTCAGAAGTTGGCTATGTGTTGTCCAACTTGCTCTTCTACTTCCCTTGTTGCTCTTCATTGGCTCCCAACAATTCATTTGCATGGTGAGATGGATGCTGACCCTGCTGATGGGGGGTTGGTACTTCTGCCAGCTGTTCGTGCACGTGTAGATGTTTCCAAGCCAGGCAAAGCCCATTAGCAGCATCATGCTTCCCTGATGTTACTGTTACACACCTTGAAATAAACAGCTCAGTTCGCATTCTAGCATAGTCTGCACATCCCCCTTTTTTCTAAGTGTCCAGAACAGAACAGGATGCAAAACTGTGTGCGAAGAGAAGCAATGAACTTGCAAAGCCAGGAAATGCAGCTGTATTAAAAACACCCTTTTCAATTAGAGCAGCTCCTCTTTAATTTGTTTATTATTAACCCTGCGCATCGCTCATGAATTTACATGGTGCTTATATGCATACAGCGAGGAACATTTCCTATGCCTGCAACTGTTAGACTTTATATTTGCAATCAGACAGGTGCACTGAATTAATATAACAATATTCAGCTATGTTAATATCGGCCAACGCTCATTTAGCTCTGTTTTATTCATCGTGTTGATTTGTTCATTTATCCCTATTATTTTACAACATGAAGAGGAGCTTGCATCAGTGGAGACAGCCTGCTTGAGGGAGGGGTGATCTGGGGGGGTGTGGTTCTTTGCAGTGATGGAAAGAAGGGAATGTGGAATATTCCAGAGACGAATGAAGAAACTGGGAGAAAAATGTGCTTTTTTGAACAAGGCGCTCTACAGACCTGGAACAGACTTGCAGCTTGGTCACTGACCCCCATTGTATTGGGAAATGGGGGTTGTCTGGGTGCTGATGGGTTCCTGTTGGCCTCTGGCTCTGAGCAAAGGTTGGCCCTCGTGCCTGTGTTGTGCTTCCTAAGACCACGCAGTCGTTGTGTCCCAGTGGACTCGTTTCCACTGAGGACAGTTTTGCATCTCAGAAGTGTGATACTATCCCTAATACCCTTTGTGCGATTTGAAAGTCTTGAAACTTTCAGTTCCTCCATCAGAGGTTGCTTTGCACAGAAGACCCTGAAGTCTTTGCTTGCGTGATTCTCAGTCCAGGACCAAAAATGGCAGAAAAATATTCCATGTGGGAGATCTAAAGCTCAAAACTGTGGGCTAATGGGGGCCCGTGGTCCCTGCTGCTGGACACCAATCTGAAGAGCCATCATCTGTCTGTCGCTGTCTCCTACTTGAGGAGCCAGATAATGAATGCAGTAAGATTTCAGCTGAAGCATTCCCTTGAAATATTGCATTAGCATTTACGCTCAGCGTGGCGTTTTAGAGCACTGCACCAAATGAAAGTTGAAGTCCCCATCGTTGGTTGCTGTATATCAGCAAACGTCTATTTACGTAATGAGAGTGACACAGATTTACACCAACCCAGAGTCTGGCACGCTGCATTTCTCAAAGGCATTCTAAAGCTTCTGCGAGCCAACCTGAATGGCAATTTACGAAGTGCTTTATGGTCTCAATTTTCCTCTGTATCATTGCCCCCCACTGCTCTCCACCGCAAGGAGAAGACCTCACGCACCCGACCTGGAACAAAATGAGGCATTGATGCAGATGAGAGATAAACAAGCTCATTCCTGATCCATCATCTGTGGGACCAGCACCGAAGGAGAGGAGAGAGAGGGAAAATAGTTTATTATATAAGGTGAACCTGGCCTAAATTATTTATGTGCTGTGCTGCAGCAGATGGGACTGCCCTCTGCACCTCATCAGCAGAGTCAGGGACGCCGGTGTTGGCCAGGCTAAGTAAACAGCACAAATGTAACATCACGAGCTCGTCTTGAAAAATGGATGGGCTGGCTTGTTACACAGTTCCCTTTGGAGCTGAGGGAGCTGCTGAGTGGCTGTGCTGATCAATCACGGGCTGCAGAGCTGGGCTGTTATTCCAGGCTGGCCTTGGTGCTGGCTGCCCTGTAATTGTGGTGCAGGGCACAGAAATAGCCCGATTGGGTGGAGTAACAGTGGCTCTCGTTCTCCAGAGCTGGGCTCTAATTGAAGGCTTGATGCTTTTGGGTTCATTTCTTAGGAGGGAGGTGACAAAGGTGATGTTAGGTTAAGTAAGATGTAGAAGGAATGGAAGGGGAAGGAGGTCTGAGGTAAAGCTGAGTCCTGCGCTCCTATAGAAATGGGAGAGCTGCATGGCTGACACACCACGTGGGGGAAGATAGGCTTTCAGTCCCCAGCATGTCCTGAGACCTCAGCCCAACCCATGGCAGGTCTGATGGGATGAGTTAGACAGCCTTCTAGAAGTAGACCCTACGAGCACCCAGGTCTGCCTACAGGGCAGCAGGACAAAGATAACACTTCAACTACTCTTCTTTTAAAATGCTCTGCTTTAGGGATTTTGTACTGTTTTCCTCCCTCTCCCACCCTCATCCACCTTCCTTTGCTTTGTCTGGCAACCATGCAGCTTCCCAGGATGAGGGCTGTGTCTCCTGTGCCCTTGTGTGTCCATATGCACCTGAGATTTATGGGCAGTTTTATTCTCCCTATAATTTGGTGTCTGTACAGGCTTGAGGGCTTGGGATGGGTTGAAGGGAATTAGAAATAATGTAGATGTTTGTTGATTGCTCTTCCAGGAGCAGTGGTTCCCCGAAGGTGAATTTATTATTGGCATTTACTGAGGAGGGGAGTGTCTAAGCTCTCAAAGCTGAGCTGTTGGCCAGGCAGTCCTGTCTACCTTGCCATTAAATGAGCACCAGGGCTCCTCTTGGCCTTCCTAGGATGAGACCAAGTCATTCTTGCTGTCAACTCCTCAAGCCGGTGTGAAAATTGCAGTTATTGCAACATGTGTTGAGTGCTTGGATGTCCTCCTCCTTTGTAGGACTGTGGATGGATGTGCAAATTTGAGTTAGCTTCAATTTCTTGCTAAGTGCACAGCTGGGAGTGCAAATAATCTGTGGGCTGTCTTAGGAAAATTGGCCATACTTGATTATTTATAGCTTCATCAATACATCTTTTACTACGTACTTGTTTCTTTAGTGCGAGTTAAAGACACTCAGCTGATGTTAATCAGCACAGCTCCGTTCAGGCCCTTGGAGTTTTGCTGATTTATGGCTGCTGACAGGATCACTCCATTGTAGACAGAAGTAGTCTCATAGGACAAAAAAAAAAGAAAAGACAGAGGAGAGAAAAATGGAATGACCCAGGTGACCGAACATGTACAGAAATGTATTTATTTTTCCACATTTCTATTTCACTGACTTGAGTTATGATGTTTCATATACCTTTTTAATAGATTTTAGCAGACCCAACTAAACATTGATTCCATTGATTTGGAGCATGGCAGAGGCTTTTATTGTTCACTTGAATGTTGCTTATGGCAGATACAGAAAACATGGATGTAAGGAGAGGGAATTACTAAGAAAAAGCCATGTGCACTTACAGATGTATTTCCACAGAATTTGCCAGACCATCAGGATGCCAACATGCTCAATGTGAGCAGTCGAGATAGGGAGTCCTTTGTGCAGTGACATATGTCTTTACAGCCACAGCCACTTGTATACGGACATGACTAAGACGGTGCTATAGAAGTTTATTTTTATTTCTCCTTCTGACAGGGACCACCTGGCCGCCCAGGTCTTCCAGGAGCAGATGGTTTACCAGGACCACCAGGGACAATGCTTATGCTGCCTGTAAGTACAAATGAGGCCAAAAAAAAATAAAAAAAAAAGCTCTGAAATGAGCTGCACTTTTTGGCTTTGCCACTGTTGAGAACCTGTTCTTGCAGAAGTCCCTATCTTTTTTACACTATGGGCACATTTTCTTTTGTGTAAAAGATGGATTTGGATGATTTCCCTTACAAATTTCCATTTTACAGAGCACTGGCACATTTTCACAGGTCAGAAGCTCAGGGCAGGTGAGCTAAAATTTCTGAAAGCAATGAATAACCATCATTGCTTCGGCCTTGGCATAGCGTAGGAGGGTGAAAGTCATGAGGGAGCAACTGAAGACACCTCCAATAGCTAAATTTTCTGCAGAACCTTGCTTTTAGGGTGAGAAATCTCTAATAGGTCTTCAATGCAGGTACTAAAGCCGTAAGCACCTGAATTAACTGCTCTCTTTTGGCAACCAGTGGTTAATTTGTATGTCTGTTTGCCTCACATGAAGCCAGCAAGCACCAAATGAGCCTTCTTGGTCCTGGGACACAAAACGAATGGTTATATTTTGTGTCTGCTTTGATGTGAGGTTTCCCTGAGGAAACCAGCTGTTGAAAATAAGTGGTTAGGTACCAAAGGGAAAGAGACTTGAGTGAAAAACCGCAGCGCTCTTGTACTGACTCCAAATTGTGGGGTGATATGCGTGTAGGATACTGGCAGGGTGCCGAGGAGAGCCCCGGCCAAGTGCTTGACATGGAACTTAGCTGGCCATTACAATGCATTTGTTGGCCCCGACGGTAAGCAACCGTAGGCCTATAAATTGTTTCTTTGAACCTGTTTGCCAAGTTTGTGTGGTCGTACACCTATTGCCAAGCAGGCACAGTGCTGAGGTGAAACGGAGGTGAAGGAGCCGTCCAAGCAGGTTCTGTGCTCTTCAGTGTCCCTCCTGCAAAACCCCAAGGATGCGTGCAGCTAAGGCAGAAGGAGGGCGTGTGTCCCAGAGTGAGGGTTTGTGTAGCCCTTGGGGGTGGAAGAGGCAGAAGAAAACAGTAAGCTCTTTCCCTTTCAAGTTGAGGAAAATGAAAAAGCTAATGCTTGGTGCTATAAAAATCCTTTGTGTGCTGAGGGGCTGTGGTTTGAACGTTGGGGCGAGTTCTGTTCTCTGAAGTACACAGCCACGCTTGGGAAATGCAGCCTCTGTCCCATGGTAAGCAAGCAGCACTGCATGGAAATCCTGACTCAGCCCATCCCTGATACCCCCATCCCTGGGGGTATCCTGGCCAACAGCATTTGCACAGGGAACACCAGGCCTGGGAGAACTATGCTGTTTGTTTGGAGCAGTGCTGTGTGAGGTCCTTATGATGCAAAGCCCACGAACCCTCCTGCGGTGCGCTGCTTTGGACCAGCAGAATTTGCTGCATGGGTATGGTGGTGGGAAACAGCCGGTGTGTGCCTGCCAGCAGGGTGACCTGAGGGCACTGCAGTCGATGGGGGAGCAGGAACGATGGTGATGGGGTTGGGTCAGTCATGCTGAGCAGAGCGGTGTAGCAGCGAGGCTTGCATGAAGTCTGGAGTGACAGCAGCCATTGACCTGCTCTCTGCCTTGTTCCCACCAGTTCCGTTTTAGTGGAGGAGGAGATGCTGGATCCAAAGGACCTATGGTCTCTGCCCAGGAGGCCCAAGCCCAGGCCATCCTGCAGCAGGCGAGGGTAAGTGAGGGGAAGGGGGGATCTCTTGCAGCCTACTGACCAGAATAAATTTGACAGAGGACTCGTCTCCATTCTTTCACCATCCGTGGTGGTAGCCACCTCTCAATCAGTGTCTGAGAAGGGATGGCTACATCACGTGGCTTGAGGTGGTGATGCCTGCATGACTTGGGCTTAAACCTCGGTCTTTCATTGCCTGCAGAGCTGGGAGTTGGCCTTCTGCTGCTGCCAGGAGATGTGGCTGTCCCTGCTGTAGCATTCGCTGCTTCTGCTGACAGTTTGAGAGTCTATATGAAAAGCTGTGGTGTATGCTGTAGGGGATTTCTTTCTTTCATTTTTTCCAGCAAATCTCACTCAATAATTGAATGTATGTCACAGATGTAAGCTGTTCCCAGCCCCATGAATCTCAGCAGGCAGCTCACAATTTCCTTTCATGTATTCATTTGAAAATGCGTGATGAATATCCATGCAACTTTTTTTATTTCCCCTCCGATGACCTTATTGATTGATGATCAAATAATCCCCAGCAATGTTTATTATTTAAGCTGACTGGTGAAACGAGATCGGCTGTGCACGCTCCCAGTACAATTCCTGTTCTGTGGCTGGATGAGTATGTGAGCACATAAGGCTGTACATACCCATCTCTTCAAAATAAGACTACATTTCTAGCTGGTACAGCTTTGAATCTTCCCTTTCATGCATGCTTCTCTGAGGTTACTTTTGATCGTTAGCTTGTTAAAAGCAGAAAAGCAGCCCGACACAATTACAGCTGAAAGCAACATGTAGGCACCCCCACCACAAGCACTTTGCTGCTGTATTTGCCCCAGTCCTGTCTAGGTTGTGAGCAGCCAAGGGGAGAATGCCCGACGGCGTGGGCAGGCTGTTAGCAGAGGGATGCAGCCGTGGGTGCTTTGCTCCTCTCACAACGAAAGGCCATCACCCAGGGCCAGGGCTCCCCTGTGTTCCTCTGCCCTGAATGCAGTCAGCCTGCTGTTCTGAGCAGCTCGTGTCCACTTCAGCTGCTGAAATGGGCTAAAAAAACCAATCCCTTTCACCTCTGAGTGGAATAAAGTCCATTGGGATCGCCAAACAGCAGGGTGACACATTGCCCCTTTCAGGTTTATAATGAGGACTTGAGCTCAGCTGGGGCTATTTTGCTTTCCATCCAGCTCTCCTTTATCTGAGGAGTTCAATTTTTCACATGTTCAGGCAGAGCACAGGGCCCTGACGCCACCAGCCACTGCATTTTCCTATCCATTAACCTTCCTCTGAGAGTAATATTGGTGTATTATGATTCTTGTGTTACCTCGTCACTCTTAATTTCCAGGCTGCCTACAGTTTTTCCACCAGTATTTATTTTGCTGGGAAATTGAGTTTTTGACCAGACGGACGTTTCATGGGAAGCGTCTGCTTTCTCAGACCCCATTCTTTGTGTTGCTCCTGGGTTATTTTTTCTGCCTGTCAAAAGTAGTGACTGATTAGAAAAAAAAAGTACCAAACCCAACACACACACACACAAAGAAAGGTCTCTTTTCTCTGTTTTGTTTTTCATTTTTGGATATATTTTTTTTGAAACACAAAGAACAGCCCAAATCCTGAGTGAGCTGGAGGCTGTGGAAGAAAAGTTGAATATTTCCACAAAGAGAAGGATCCATTTCTTGACTAACATCAGCCCATCATCAAACAAGTTCAGCTGAAATCCCTGATACCGGGGTGGGCAGGGAGATAAAAGCCATTTCTCAGGGAGAAATGATAGGCTGTGGCAGAGATGAGAAAGTCCTGCAGGGGAAGTCCATCTCCTTCCTCTTCTTTTTTTCTGAGGGGGGGGAGTGTGCTGTTAATTGCATCATTAGGTTGATTTATTCCCTTAAATCTGGCTTTCAGGACACGCTGAGCATTGTCCAAGCCAGCAGTGTTTCAGAGCAGCTCCCTTGTAAAGGGGAGTTGTGAAATGGTGCCGCAGAATCCCACATTTTTGTGAGATTTAAACACTTTCAAGTTCAATCACGAGTAGATCTTAATTGCTGGAGCACACAGATAATTTTCAGCTCAAGTGTGAGTTGTCACGAGAGAACACATTGTCCAGCGATGTTACAAAGTGTGGACAGCCCCATTACCCAATGTGGAAACTGCTGACCTAAGGTCTGGTTGTGTGATCCCTTCCTGTGCTAAAGCCCCCTTTGTTGGAAATTGAGTTGTTCTGTTTGTGAGATACTACATGTGACCGTGGGCTTGGTCAATTCATGGATGCAAGGAGGGGTTAATGACCTGACAGTGTATGCTCTGGGGTGAATTTGTTGAGATGGCTTTGTCCCATTGCAGCAAAGCAGGGACACAATTAAAGAAATGGTTTTTTTTCTGTTGCAGCTGGCACTGAGAGGACCGGCGGGTCCGATGGGTCTGACCGGGCGACCTGGCCCCATGGTGAGTGACAAAGCAATGCTGGCACAGTGGATGCTCTCACTTATTACGTGCATGGATGCTTCCTCCTGTACAACCTTTGGATCTTCCCTCTGTTGGGGCAAAATGCAACAAATCCTATTCTGTGTCCACAGGGACCCCCGGGCAGTGGAGGACTGAAGGGTGAAGCTGGAGAAATGGGACCTCAGGTGCGTATGGAGGGTCGGGGAGGGCGGGGGCATGGAGGGGAGCATGGGCACAGCGGGTTCCCAATGAACCTCTCGCTGTGCCCTCAGTCCCAGCTGTTCCCCTGCCATAAACGTGGCTGGAAAAGAGATGAGGTGTGGGTGGCCGTGTAAATACAAGACGTCCTCTGCTCTTGACCAACACGGGGTCCATCTGTCGTGCTTTTGGCTGACAGCATTTCTTTCTCTCTTCTTCCTGCATTGCAGGGTCCACGAGGCATCCAGGGCCCTCCCGGCCCAGCGGGGAAGCCGGGCCGCAGGGTGAGTGTCCCGGGAGCACTCCATCCCACTGCCAAGCAATTCCTGAGCTCTGAGAGCATTGCACAAGAGCGGGCTGGCGGCCAGTGGGGCTGCTCCAGGCCCTCGGTCCATCTGGGCAGACAGACATGGGGATGAGAGCTGAGAGAGCTGCGTGGCCATGCTTCCAGTGCTCTTGTCTTCAGGTTTTGATTCTGCAGTGCTGGGGTGGGAGCTGCAGGAGTGCTCTATGCTGTTTTGGACAGATCCACATTTGCAGGGCGTGAGGACACCCTGTCTCCCAGCATCTGTGGAGTGAACCAGATTTTCTGCCATTCACACCTAGCCCCTGCTTAGCCTCACAAGGCTTGAGCCTTGAGCTTCAAGGGTAGAGCACTATTTCCCCTTTACCAAGGGTTTCTGCTGCCTGAACAGAGAGCTTTGGCTTCAACAGAACCTCCTTGAGCTGCCAACCAAAGAGCAGATGTCCCCACCACCCTGCCTCACGCTTTGCATTTGACTTTGCTTTCCTCTCCTGCAGGGACGAGCTGGCAGTGACGGTGCCCGGGGAATGCCAGGGCAGACAGGACCAAAGGTAGCATCGTGTGTCTGTGTGCTTTGGGAATGTGCATCGTTTAATAGAGAGTGAGAATAGAAGGGCCCTTGGCGGGGGGAGCCCACCTGGCTTGGAGGAGGTGGTTGAAATGGACCAAGGACACTTGTGAGGATGCAGACTCCACATTTGGGAAGCGAGGGAAATTAAACACACACCTAAGAGACAGAAGAGCAATAGTTTGTCTTTTCTTTCTTTCTTTTTTTGGATGCAACTTTATTAAATTGCTGGATCCTCTTAAGAATGAAACACGCTCCCTTGGCTGCAGTTGTAGAACAAATACTTTGGAATCCTAATTACGAAAAACAAACATGAATGAGCAGTTGGAAATATCCTGAAATATAACTAACAAAGAAAAAAAAAAAACACCTAATAACTGGATGGGAAAATGTAGAAGGCGTGGTGAGGAATTTTAATGTGCTGTATTTATATTTGAGACAAAATCCTTTCATTCAGCCGAGATCTGCTGGTATTATCGAGCAAGAGAGGAGCTGTTCCACTGAAATTGAATGCAGGGAAAGTTTGCTCGGGGAATCGTGTATTAAAGGTTTAAGTACTTTATTATGTAGATACTTAAAGCTGGAATAGATGGGGGGTTTTGATACAGAGATAGGAGACTGCGAATCATTTATCCAGTAAAGTGCTTTAATGAGCATCGACTGCCCCCAAAGGAGTGGATGCCAGGGAAGAAGGGAAAACAGAATAATGAGCAGGACTGGAAACGAGCTAACTGTGCTGTGAGCAGAGACAGAGCAATGCCCCAGAACCTGGCAAAAATGGGGGAGTGATTGGTTACGGATCCATGGGATCGCCACTCTTGCAATACACTTCAGCATCCACGTGAAGTCACTGAGTCCCCCAGCCAACTGTGCTCCTTCTTAGGACGAACCAGCTCTGCCTTCTGAGCCCAGCTGGGTGAAGACAGTTCCCAGAGTTTGGTTATGTGTACGTTTGTCTCCTTGGACTGGAAGAACTTGTCCAGGAGTGAGATGCTTTACATGATTGATAGGCTCCGAAATCCACAGGGAAAACTAACAAATGCATAGGTGCTGGAGGAAAAGGGAAGAGGAGAAATGACTTCATTTGAGGTTGTTCCTTTTTCTTTCTTTCAATCTGTAACTGTGAAATCATCGCCAGTCTGATGGGAGGTGAAAGCCAAATGTCTGAGGGAGAAAATCGATCCCTCCTTGACACAGAAAGGAAACAAATTGGAACGGTATTCAAGAGCAGGTGGAAATGTGGACTAACCTGGCTTTTCTTTTAGGGTGACCGAGGGTTTGATGGCTTGGCTGGTTTGCCTGGCGAGAAGGGGAACAGAGTGAGTTATCTCCCATTTCTCTTCTGGCTGCGGTCTGTAAGGAAACCTTGGCAGGAGGCTATCACTGGGAGGAGGGCAGCTGTGCTGGGGACAAGCCATAACAGTGCAACGAGGACAAGAATGTCCTATAGGAAGGTGCAGGATGTCACAGCACTCATGTCCCAGGAAGCTGTGACACCCTTCTGGGATTGCCTAAAAGAGGGGGGCGAAATCTTGCTAAGAAAATGAAGGGTAAAAAATAAGAAGTAAAGCCTGCTTTTAGTGCTGTTGTGGATGGAAACTGGCAACAATACAATGGGATTCTTCTCTTTGGCTTCTAATTAAACAATGGGGGAAAAAAGCAAGAAGCTTGTTATTTCGGCAGGCTGCTCATGCCTTCTCTCCCCAGGGGGAGCAGAGAGTACTTTATAAAGAAGGCGAGTGTTTGAACAGCAGAGATTGCATTGTGATTGCGAGCTTCACAGGAAAGGGAGTGCTTCATCAGCCAGAAATGGAGCAGCCAGCACACCCTGGGTGAAGGGCTGGCTGTGTGCAGAGCCCCAGTCCCCCTCCTCTGAAGTTGCCGGAGCCCATGTGTGGCACTGAGTAGGTGCAGAGGGGCTCCAGAGAGAGCAGGGAGAAGGGAATGTGAGGGTATGAATATCCTCAGCACATGGTGAAGCCACAAAAGTCAAGCCTAGTGTTAGGTTTCTCAATGCTACCCAGTATCTTCCATTGCTAGAAGTGAGTCCACCTCCTCTGAGGTTTTTTTTTTTGCCTTTCCTTTGTAGGGTGAACCAGGTCCCCACGGCCCCCCAGGGGCGCCAGGAGAGGACGGGGAGAGGGTAAGTTTATCTCGTGATGCAGCAGTCCCTTGAATCTGTAACTAAGCCCTGCAAAAAAGAAGCAGATGTGATGCCAGGTCAGAAAATTCTGGTTTTGTTAAAAAATACATATATATATATACCATTTCCATCATCTAGGTGTGCTTCTTTTTTTTCTAAAGCAGGGTGAATTGCAGCGAGAAATTCCAGACGGGCGTGGGAGGCAAAGATGAAATTGTTCACTGCCTTAACACTGCGTAGTCGATAACCAGAACGCCTTTAGCAAAGCTCAGACTAAGTGATTACAGACCTAGGAGGGCTGGTGTAAGAGGAGAGATTGCAAATGTATAGCTCAGAGATATGTGTGGTTTAATTGGAGGAGTGAGTATGGATTTCCCAGGCTCTAATCCCCTCTCCACAATGTTCTCTTTCCACCTTTGGCTATTTGTTTCCTCTGTAAAACACAGATAACAACACCTCCCTCACCACAAAGTTGGGAGGATTAATGAGTTGTGGATGTACAGTGCTTTGAAGTTGAAATGACCTAACATGTCATTTGGGAGACGAGCAGATTTCTGGAGAACTTTAATCCTAAAGTGAAAAAGAACATTGTAAGGGGCAGGGAAGCTCGGAGGACATAGCTGGGTAGGATGGAATGCATTTTATTGGCAGCAAAGGAGAGTTTACAAGTGCTGGCTAGGATCGATTTCCTAAGAATGAGTGAGCTGGGTGTGATATGGTATCCCTAGGGGAGGTTTTGATGGTTTAAAAGTGACTTGGAGGAAGCTCTGTCCAGTTTTCCCTAGTGGGCAGCAGCAGAAGGTGGGTGTGGGGGCATGAGGAACGACCTCTCTGATTTATCTGAGGATCCAATGGCTTAATCTGGCTCCATCAGATTCCCAGGACAGCCTTCCCACGCTGGCTTCCCTCTCCGTCGGTACTAAATCTTGTGGTTATTGACTCACATGCCCTGAATTGTTCCTACAGTATCTTGTCTGTTAGCAAAATCCATCTTTATAAACACCGACATGAATTATGAAGTATCCTTACAGCGTTTCTAATCCTCGGTATATTCTGCACACGCAGTATTAGTCTCGCAGCTTACGAGGCCTCCCTTATGCACGGCTACCCTTTCCTTGCTCCAGGGAAGCTGCTTTTCTGTGTGATTATTATTTAACAAGAATGAAACACCTGTGATGTGACTGAAATATAACTGCTGTTCTCTGTCTCTCTGTGCCTTCGCTGCCGGGCAGGGGGATGATGGAGAGGTTGGACCCAGAGGTCTGCCCGGAGAGCCTGTGAGTATCTCCTCCTGCCATGTGCTGGGCAGGGGCTGGGTGTGATCGTTATTATTTAGGGGTCCCATGGGGGCAGCTCTTCCAGTGCTGAGGACCCCCAAGGTCCTGCCGGGATTGAATTTCCCTGGCTTGAAGACTCAAGTGTGTACTCAGAGGGGCTGCTAAGCTTTTCTCATTATAATGGCCACCACAGAGGCACAGTCTTTTTCTTGAGCTTTTGTTTCTAATAAGAGGAGTTTTGTTTGCTTGGTGGCTAGATTTAAACCTGGTAATTTTAAAGGAGAACTCGTCTTAGGTCGGTCTCATTTTTCCTACCTGTATCCTTCTGGATTGTTTAGGAGTCAGGTACGTGAGCTGGGGGGCAAAGGATGCGTGCTAAGCATACATGAAATGTATGGTTTTGTGAGTGGAAACTCTGGGACTGCATCTCAGGATGTGATTTTAGCAGGATTAACCCCTGAGGGCATTGGCCATGATCTCAGTGGGGTCAGTGCTCTATTGTTCACTGCACATGGAGCTTTGTAAATCCAGTTTGTCCACAGCTGGGCCTGCAGCTCCATGTGTTGTCAGAGTATTCCACCAAAGACAAACAGTTGAATTTTCAATTTCAGGCTCGGAAAGCATTTTCTGCCCCAAGAACCAAGTATTTTTGATGATGTTGGCAATGATCAACTCTGTTTCTGGCTGCCTGTTGACTTTGGTCTGTAATATCGTTGTTGGCTGCTCGTTACATCCAAAATGCATTTCCTTCATTATAGAGTGTTCACCGTCTGCCATTGGCCATCAGCGTTGCTTTCAAGGGGTCTTATTTTGTTGTAAGGCCCAGCGTGGTGGCCCAAGAGTAATTGATGGAACTGCTGGACATGCTTCACACGGGAAAGGAAGGCTTGGCATTTACGGGGCTCATCGGAACTAAATTACAGACGAGATGTCTGATTAACTTCTGGGAAAGATTAATCAACCCTGCTATCTGCTCAGCACAAGTCTAAGCAATAACTCAGGGGTTATTAACTTCTTAAAAGCATTTATGTGCTAAGGTAACATAGTAACAGAAGGGGAAATTAAATGACGATAAAGCGTGCAGTGAAGTTGATTTTTATAGCAATAGCACAAGAAAAAGTATCTGTGATGGCCAGAGGAGAGGTTTCAATTGCACTACAAGAAACTTTTCAGCCACAAGTGTACATCCCTAATCTGCATGCTTCCTTCTGTTCTGAGCCAAAAGAGAGTCTTACCAAATATCATGGCAATTGAAACCTGTGGTGGGCCTTCCAAATTTGTTCCTCTTCATCCTACCCCATTTCCTCCCTGTTCCCATAGCTGGTTTGTACCAGCATCAGAGCAGCCTGGAGGGACCTTTGGGAAAGGGCCGCCTGCCGATGTGTCCCCCTGACCCCACAGCCTGTATTCTTGCAGGAGCAAAGACCCAACAGCCTCTGAGATCAGCCACCCCCTTAGCACCTGCAGTTTCATCCTCTAACATTTCATTTTAATTCCTCTGGCCTCGCCACATCATAAAAAGGGATGTTCAATATTTGGGCAGACAGATAAAACTGCTCGTCAATCAAGAACAGATTTCCTCCGTGGCGGCGAACGAGCATCGTCCTTGTAAATATAGAGAGTCCTTTTGCAAAGCTGGATTGAAGAAAGTGCCTGCGTTTAAAAGCTGAGCTTCCAGCTCCGTGCCTGGGTGCTTTACCCTCTCGAGTGGAGGCAGTTCTTTCGCCGTGCCAGCACAGCTCACAAATCTCCCTGAATTTCCCTGAAGGTGATGCTAGGTTCAGTCTGTTGAGGAAGCTAAAAATGGGAAGAAAGCACCGCGATCTGCGGTTCCAGCTGAAGAACCCAACACCTTTTGAAAGTGTGGTTTTGTGCTGCGGGCTGAAAACCTTTTCCAGCCTTGCTGAATGGTACAGATCGGCAATGATTAAAATTAAATCTGGAGTGATTTGGAAATGCAAACCCTAATGATCCATTAGTGGAATCGGTTCATTTTTCATGATGCTCTCCAGCTAGAATGGCTTGGCTGCAATGCCTTTTGCATCGCTGTGCTCGTTACAGGGTAATCCAGGAATGTGATTAAATTATTTTTTAAAAAAAAAAAAAAAAAAAGCAACAGTGGCTGAAATAGGCCTTTTTCCAATCCAAAGAATAAAGGTCTGCGTGTGTATTATTTATCTTTCCAAAAGCACTGCAGGGGTGCACGCACACGGGGTTTCTCTTACTGGTTTTGAAGCCCAGGAAGGTGTGCTGTTAGTGCTGTATCAGTGGCCAGTCCTGAGGCTGTGCTGGGCAGCACGGTGCTTGTTGGGGGAACATGGGGAGCACTGACTCTGCTTGTTTGCTCCATAGGGTCCCCGAGGACTGCTGGGACCCAAGGGGCCACCAGGACCGCCGGGGCCGCCGGTAAGTTCCCAGAGCTGCTGCCCTCCTCAGCAACACCACCCTGTGCCCATCCATCATTTGAGCAGATAATGGACCTGTGTAACTCTATACATCTGTGCCACAAAAAGAAGCATTCCTAAAAGGTTACAGCTCTGAGGCCGTATTCTGTCCCTGTTATCCGTGCTGTCTCATCTATGCATGGCAGCTCAAGGTTTGGCCCACTTGAGTGGAAATTAATACCTAGCTCAGGCTGAAAGGGAAGAATGAGAGTTATTAACACAGTGCCTTGTGCTATTAGCTTCTGCCTGAGGGCTGTTGAGCCTTTAGAGTGGTTTGTTCACATTTTGGGCAAAAGCCAAGGCAGGAACGTGCAGTTTGTTATGCAGGAAGCAGTCACCTTATCTGCCGTGCCCTGCTGGTGGGAAGTGCTGATGTAAGGACTTGTTCTGCAAATCCCTGCAGCTCACTGAAGTCCCTGGACTTAAGAACTGAACCCTGTGCTGCTGCAAGAGCTGGAGGGGTCAGTGCTTTAATGGTGAGCACTGGGAGGTCTTTAACCCCTCCCAGGACGT
This sequence comes from Odontophorus gujanensis, assembly GCA_013399175.1. Taxonomy (NCBI): domain Eukaryota; kingdom Metazoa; phylum Chordata; class Aves; order Galliformes; family Odontophoridae; genus Odontophorus; species Odontophorus gujanensis. Next base: position 197,569 of record VXAB01003365.1, on the reverse strand, counting down.
GAAGACATCTCCACTGTAGTCCTGCTGAAATTCAGTGAGGGTTGAGGATCTGTTCCAAAGCTGTCAGATCTTACATGAGCACGCTGTTAGGAATGGATAAGGCAACCTGCCCCCAGCGAACTGGTGAAAGCAGAAGCCCCAGCAGGAGATCTGTGCTTGGCCATGTACCCTGGTACGCCTTGCTGGAGATGCTCAGGAAGCTCGTGACCCTTTTTGTGGCCAGGCCATGCACTGCTGGAAGCAATCCAGCCAGAAGTCCTTGATCAGGTGCTGATTCTGCTTCTCAGGAAGGTTAAACCAGTGGGAAAACACCAAAAAGGTCATTAAAGTGTAAATTTACATGGCATAAATTTAAGAGTAAAATGATAGAATTGGCTGCTTGGCCGTACACCTTTAGAAAATGGTTCAATTTCCATGCTGGTCTGAGTGGCCTCCTGATATTTTCTCGGTTTTATTGCATTATTCCTGCTTCTGTGGTGTGCAACAGCCAGATATTTTCTTCATGCTGTTTTCTAAATCCTTTCCCAGGGTGTGGCTGGTATGGATGGACAAACCGGTCCCAAGGGGAACGTCGTAAGTTTTTGCTGCACGTTGTACAGACAGTTCAGACATTACAGAGAGAGAGTGCATGCAAAATGTGAAATGTACTCCATTAAATTAGATTTGCTAATTGGTTTTCAGTCTGGTCTAGACTCCTATCAGGGCCTGTGGAAACCATAGAGAGTATCTTCCTACAGCAAATGGTTGTTAATTTATTATAATTTCTGATGAAATTACACATTATTTCCCTGTGAAAGATCAAACGTTCTCATTGAGATGTGTGCTGTTCTGATGAATGTTGAAGTGCTGTAGTTTAAATGATGAGGAGAGGTGGGGGGAAATCTTTATGTGCTTTCTGCTTCACACTACTGGGATGAAATAGACTCCTGTAGAATTGAGGGTCAGGATGCTGCAAGAGGGCTGGTGCCAGGCAGGGGCTGGTGCCTTTGCTCCTTGTTTTCCTGCTTTCAGCTCTGCCCTTGCCTCCTCACAGGGTCCCCAGGGTGAGCCGGGCCCCCCAGGCCAGCAGGGCAACCCAGGTGCTCAGGTAAGAGGGAGACTCTTTTTCCATTGGTAGGACAGAAGGATGCTGATTTTGGACACGTTTTGCTCACCAGCCAATGGAGGCACCAGCAGTAAGATCTGCTGGGAATTGGTGTGTTGTACATCACTGGTCCAAAATCTTCCTGAAAATGCTCCTGGATTCAGATACCCCTGGTTCTCAGTGATGATGCAAAGCCAACCCCACGTCCAAGCAGCTTCTTCGTCCGAGTCATGTCGTGTGGCTCATTCCTGACCTTTAGCATCCCATGGTCGGGTCACTGGGAGCCGTAGCGGTGATGCAGATATCCAGGTCCCACCATCCCAGCCCTCTGGGCACTCCTCACTCCTCCAAGTGTCCCATTCCCACCATGGGACAAACCATAAAGCAGGGCAGCTCTCCAGGGGCTGTTTGAAAGCAAAACTTTATCATCTCCTGCAAGACATTTTGAGAAGGAATGGAGCCGGGGAAGTCCCCAGCCGTCGCAGGGACTGGAATGATGCTCAGCTGAGGCACTGCCAGAATGCATTTGGAACAAATAGTTTGTTCCTTACTGACCCGAGGTTTTTTTCATTTTCACAGGGTCTTCCAGGTCCACAAGGCCCCATCGGTCCCCCAGGAGAGAAGGTATGTTGAAATGCTGCCACTCTGACTAGAGACAACTGTTAGCATGAATATGCATTTGCTGCTTCAGCTGCTCCTTTGCCCCATATGCAACATCTGTTTGCAGCCGTGTCCATGAAAGTCTAATGTGGCTCATTCCAGACAGAAGAGAGACAAGAAAACACAGTTTACCTCTAATTCATAATATTTGCATTCATTTCCTATTTTAACAGAAACATTTTGAAGGCAGCCTATGGCAAAACATTAAGAGAGGGCTGAAAATTGTCTCTTTCAGTGGGCTAAGTGCCTGTAAGTCTGAGCAGGATGGTAATAGGAAGAGCTGTGGGTTTGGGTCACGCTCCTTGTCCCCTCTCCTGACCCATGCTAGTGATCTGTGGTTTTCCATCTCTGCTGACGTGGGGTACCTGCTGTGCTCACATCCCCTGGCAGTGCTGAGACCATCAGGGTTTAAACAAGGGTGTGGGTTTCACCTACAGAGATGACAAAGCTGTCATTCCCCAGGTGCTCGTTGGTAGGGGATCTGTGGTGTGTGGATGGGCTGAATCCCCGCTCCCCTTGGTGGGCTGCAGTTATCCATCAGCAGGAGAGAAGTGGAGCATTAGCAATTCCAGTGGCTAAAGGGCTCTCAGCTTTAAATGCTGAGTCACGCACTCACAGCAGCAGCAGCAGCAGCAACACTCCTTGATAGGGTGAGAAATCGGGGCAGCTGCTTAATTAGAAAGGTAATCACTTAGCAGTGTTAAAGCAGCAAGACACAGTCAATGGGGGCAGCTCTGCTCTTCTAATTTTCTTCCTTTGCCAGTTAATCTTCTTGCCATTTGTCACCAAAGAGCGAGCGAGTTTCTTGATGCACAGAGCCCCGTGTGTCGATACCCTCCTGCCTGTGCCTGGAGTACTTTCCAGCAGGGCAGCAGCCACTCCCAGCCTTGGCTCTGCTCCCAACCTTGTGCCCTGGCTCCCTCTGAGCTCTCCCTGCTGTCCTGGGTCTGCTGAGATGCAGGATCCATCCCGACGTGCTGCAGTGACTCTGCCCAGAGACATGAGCAGATTCCTTGCGTATCACAGCAGCTTTTCCACTTGACCCCTATGTCTGCAGCCTTTCACAGTTGGGAAGAGCAGGAACGATGCTCTGGGGGCTCTGACTGTTGCAGCTGTTGATTTTTATTTTTTTTCTGTCTGCTTTTAGGGGCCGCTGGGCAAACCCGGTCTTCCTGGCATGCCTGGTGCAGATGGTCCTCCGGTAAGTCTGCTGTCCCCAGGGCTCTGCTTGGCACAGGGGCTGCAGGGCTGATCCTGATGGGCCTGTGGTTTCCCCCTGGCTGAAGGGGTCTGAGCTGGAGAAGCCCTGCTTCAAGCTCTGCTCAGCCTCACAGTGCAGCACAGGGCACTCTCTTTGGACCTCTCTCTTCCCTCCTCCTGTTTCTCCTCTCTGTTTCGTGTGGGTTTGCAGCTTGATGAGGTGAGGATAGTATGGCACGTGTGTGCACACTGCTACCACAGAGGGTCCTCATCTCCCTGGGCACTGCTGCAGGGCACTGATAACAGCGGGCTGCAGTGGTTTGTCAGCTGGATTCTTGCAGCTTCCTCCTTAACCCGACTTCAAACATTTGCTCCTTTCTCTCAAAGTTGGTGTCTGGCCTTAAAAACAGACCTCTGAGACACCTGATTTTGTGAATGACAGATGTAAGACGGTTACATTCCACTAAGGCAAATGCAGAGCATGGCAAAATAAATAAATACATCAAAATAAATTTGCGTTTTCCACCCTGGGATTATCATTCCTGTGAGGGCATTTCAAACTTCCTTACAATTGTTCGATAAGTCAATAGAGCAGCCAAAAAGCAAAGCCCACCACATCTCTAAGGCCATAGCTTTCAGTGTGACATTGCTGCAGCAGCCTCCAGGGAGCTTCAGCTGGGGAAGATCTGTTTTGTGCAGACTGAAGGCTGTGTAAGCTCAGCAAGCTGAGTATGGACAAGTGTGCATGGACACGTGGCCACTGATAGCCACGCGGTCTGCAGCAGGTTGTAGCTTGAGAACGTACAGGTTGCTCTTTAGAAGAAAAAAAGAAAGAAAGGCTCCTGGGTGTGCAACAGTGCCCTCGTGGAGGGTTTATTGCTTTTGTACAGACATTGCCAGACAGATTCATCTTCTGACCTGGCTCCATTTTGGTTCCTGTAGGAGGAAAATCAGCATTACAAACTGCTTCCATGGATTTCCCCAGTTTCTCACTAATCCCTCCTGCTGTACCTGAGGCAGTTCACACTTTTACTTTCTGCCAGTGGAAATCCCAGCAAAAGGCTTCTTCTCAAGGCTGTGATTGAGAACATGGTGGGCGCTCTTGGACCTTGCAGCATCAAATCCCAGGAGGAATACTGGCCAGCATCCAGCCACCACCAGACAGGGCTGCAGGTTCGCTGTGCCTTTGTCATGAGATCCTTAACTGACTCCAGGAATTAGGAAATTAATGAGGGGCTCTGACCAGTCTGGGCATCTTGTGACCTTCACAAGTTTGCTAACACGTGGAGTTAATTTTATGTTTTGTTTTGTTTTTTTTTCCCATCTGCAACATTTCTGTGCTGCTTGCTGCTGAGCTTACTGAGGTGTCCTAATATGTGAAAAACATTGCCAAACAGTTTGTGCTTCTCTGCTGAAAGGCAGTGAAGAGTGAGAAGGTTTAATAATCAAGAATAACAATGTGAAGGACTAAACGCAATCTTCCTATTTTTTGGAGGCACCTGCCTGCTTCAGAGGGGCTTCTCCTATCAGTAAAAGCTTCCTGGAGAGCAGCTGATGTCTGGCAAATAAATCAGAGCTGCCTGAGTGAGCCTGTTGGCTTCCGAAGAATTAACCATGCACTAAACCCATTTTTCCCTCTGTTTGTGTCTTTTATTAATAGGGTCATCCTGGCAAGGAAGGTCCTCCTGGAGAGAAGGGGAGTCAGGTGGGTGTCAACAAGTTCCTTGTTACTGTTAGGCATTGCAAAATATGAATTAAGAATCTAACATCAGCTTTAAAACAGAAGATTCATTGCCAGGGCAGCATGGAAGCGCAGCAGTCTGCGAGCTGCTACTTGTAGGAGTGAGAGGTTTTGCTGCTAAGGCTCGTGATTCTTCCCAAAATAAAACAAACAATGTTGTTAAGAAGATGCCTGCCAGCACAAGGATTCTGCTGGCGGAGTTCTACAAGCAGTTTCCCATTCCTGGCTGACACAGCATCACTGCAGTCACCAAGATTGCAAGCTGGGGTCAGGACTTAGGTGCTGGTGGGGGCAGACCTGTGCTGGGGGGCTGAGTCACCAGGGCATGGTTCAGCAATGGGAGACCTGAAAATGCAGAGGGAAGCCATCTCTGGATCAGACATCATGAAGGATATTTCTTTGTGCAGGGGAATGCAGAAAACAGCTCCTTTTGTATTTCTGTTTTCCATTTTCTTCCTTTCCCCCAGCTCCAAGTCCCTATTTAACAATATATTTGAGAACACTGCCAGGGGCGAGAGTCCTTGAATTACACAGTTGTCCATCTGTCTAGAAGATTTACCATCTGCCTTCCCTCTGCATCCCAGTCGATTGAGAAATGCTGCATTTGTCAGCAGGGTTGTACTGGGGCACAGCCCAGTGCCCTCCAGTCCCTGTGCGGCATTGTGGTGTCATCGGTGCTTTGTGGCTCCTGTCTGTTCATCACCTCTGCTGTGCAGTGAGGCCGAAGGACAGCACCCGAGGTGTGTGCCTGGAGCAATAACTGCTCCCTGTGGTACTGCCCTGAGCTGTGTCTGATCCAGACTGTTTGGGAGCAGGGAGGTAACAGAAAAGAGTGTTCCTCCTCTCTCACAGTTGTTTTTCTTTCCAATCCAAAACACGAGTCACCTATCTTATGTACAAATCCCTTTCTGCCAGGCAGTTGCTGTCTTGCCCCCTCTCTTTGTTCTTTCCCATTGTACACATCTTTGCTGCTGGCTGAGCTGAGCATGCCTGCTCCTAGTGAGATTCCTGTAGTCCTCTGTGCTGTTTTGAGCTATTTTCAGGTGGCTGCTGCCACTTCCACCCAGTCTGAAGCAGCTAGATGGCTGGGGTATTTGATTTCCACATTCTCCTTATTGCTACACCTTCACATTGATTTGATGTGTTTTTTTTTTCACCCCAGGGTCCACCAGGTCCTCAGGGCCCCATTGGTTATCCAGGGCCACGTGGAGTCAAGGTAAGGAAGTGCTGAAGCAGCATCTTCACGTTGCTTGGCCAAACTTGACTTCTTTGTCTTGTGCTGGAGATGGATGAGGTGCTCCTGGTTGTACCAAGCATCCTGGGGAAGGGTGCTCTGTGTGCTCTGGTTCTAGCAGAGCTTTTAGTACCCTGAAATATAGGGCAACCTCAGTGACGCCCTGTTTGTTGCTGGACCAAACCTTGTTCTTGTGTCTTCTCGCAGGCTTCCAAGCCTGCTGCTCTCCAACAGCACCTTCTAGCATCATTCAGTGCTTTGAGGAGATTGCTTTTTTAGCTCTTTGTGAGCATGGCCCATTCCCCTTCCAATCATTTCCAGTTTACAGCCAAAGTGAATCTCAGCCAGAATGTGAAGACTTCAGCAAGGCTTGTTAATAAAACAAAATGCCTGTTCCTAAAACAAAGCAAGCTTTTCATGCTTCTGATCCAAAATCTTGTTAGATGGTGCTTGTGTGTCTCAGCAGTGTGCTCCTTCAGTGGGCTGAATCCCAACTTTCCCCTTGCTCCTGCTACTGGCAGCACTTGCTGATAAGGAGGTAGTGGGGATTTTTCTCTGTTCAGCTCTGGCTGTTCTGCCCCATCAAGATGTATTGGTTGAGGTGCACTTGCATCTCACTTCCCAAAGGCCTAATGAATCCACAGGGATCTGTGCTCGTGGATGCAAACACAGACTGAGACTGTGGGTAGAGTTAAACCCTCTTAAAGCCCCTTCTGTCTTTTTTTCAATAGCAAAAAACCCATTTGCTGTTCTGCCTTCAAAACCTGAGCTGAATGTATGTAACCAAAGCAAGCTTTCATCTCAGCTCTTGCAAAGTTACAGATTGAGATGCAGTGGTCCATTAGGAATGGTTTGCTATTGTGTTTACCACTAAAGTGGAACTGTTCCACATTACAGTGATCTACAGAAAATGTGTCATGCACCAAATCCGTGGTGCGTACAGAAGAGGCTTTGCTTCCTACAAGCAGCATCCTATTAACTGAAAGAAGCTCCAGTTCAGAGAAAAATGAGTCTCGTTGGGTTTGCAACTATAAATAACCTTTAGATCTTGCCTCGCTCACCAGAACCTTGTGTCCTGCTGTGCAAATTTCGATGTGCTTTTCATTATCCTTTTGTGTTGACATGTACCACGTAACACCTTGTTTTATCTTCCCCAAGGGAGCAGATGGTGTTCGTGGGTTGAAAGGCACCAAAGGTGAAAAGGTGAGTTGGTGCTTTGTGTTTGGATCGATTCTCTTCAGCCTCAGAGCAGACCCATCCCGCTGGATGCTGCCTGTGAAATTCTCTTGCATGGGGGAATTCCATTCGATGAACACTTGGGAGCAGTGCCACGCCATGACCCGCTCAGGTTTGGAGTTCTTTGCTGCACTGATCTGGTATGGATAGCTCAGCTTCAGCTTTGGAATGATTTCCTTCTGACCAAATTTGCAACTTGAGTTTTCTGGGCGCGATTCCATGGAGATGAAGGGTTTGTGGTGTGTTACAGCTGGGTAATTGCTGGACCTGGGGAGTACAATGTATGGGATGTGCTATCCAGGCTGGTCATTGCAGCAGCTCGTGAAACCCAAGTCAGAAAGAGAGTGGACCCAGTCTGTCTGCATGCATGTCAAAGATGCAGCTGGGGTCTCACAAACGAGATGGAGAAAAGTCTAGCCCAGCTCCAGCCCTAACCAGCTCTGTTCATTCCTGTAACAAAAAAAATCAGCAGCAAATCTAAGCAATTTAGCTAGGGAATCTCAGCGGGGACCTTCCAAACGTTAAAGGTCTTTCTGGGAATGGTGTCCTCATTACCTATGAGGGATTTGCTGTAGGATGAAATACATTATTGATTTGAGTTCAGCAATTAAACCTTCTTGACTGGAAGAAATATTGTCACTGTCCTAGAGGTTCCCTCGAAGCACGGTGTAAAACATCCTCCATGAAAATAAAGCCAGTTGTACTGCTGAAATAATTGGTTCCCTGTACTGGCAAGGTGTTGTTAGTCACATCGAGCCAGATTTGTGATATCCTGACTGGCAGGCAGTGAGGGATGTGAAGGAATCCTTCCTCGTGAGCCCTGAGGGACCTTAGTGGCTGCAGCCTGCTGGGTTTTCATCTGTGTGCTCTCATGGTTGTTTGCACGCACCGAGGCCTTACAGAAGCTGATGTTGCTCTCCCTGGGTAGGGGCCATACAGTAAGGCTAGGGAAGCCTTTTTTCTTTTCATGTATTATTTTTTCCTATCTATACACCTTGTCTGGTTTTTCCTTTCTGCTGTTTAGGGTGAAGATGGTTTCCCTGGCTTCAAAGGGGATATGGGCATCAAGGGAGACCGGGTAAGAGCCTGCACCCAGTGAGTTCTCATAGTGCTCATACAACACAACTCAGCAAGGTGGGGTTTGTCAGGGTCCTTCTGGCCCATTCATGTTCACCTCAAGGACGAGTATTGTAGATCCTTAAATTCCCTAGTCCCATCTTGAAGGTAAAATAAAACAGCGTAGTAATAGAGAGCCCCATCTTTGCTGCTTTGATTGCCAAGAATCCTGCACAATCTTGCTGTATTGTGTCTACTTCCAGCATCTCTTTTGCGTCCCATAATATTACATCTAGGGCCTGGTAAGCATCGTTATTTGCTGAGAGTAATGTGCCTCCAATGCCTTCAGTGCAGAATTACTGGGAACACACTAATAGAAACCAGAGCAATGAAGGCTGCTGGGGGTGTGGGTTTATGTTGCTCATATCTTTAGCTCCAAAAGCTTTTAAAAGCAGTGGAACCCGAAATCATGCTCAGGTGCAGTCTGTCCTCAGCATCTGGCCACTGGGAACTGTGCCCTGTTCCCATCCCATCTCTCTGGGTGACGGTGTCGCTTGGGGCTTGGTGTGTCCCTCCACAATCAGGAGCACTCTGCGCTCATCCCTCCCTGTGCTTAAAGGACAAACAAATGCCTTGCATGAAGGCTCGTAAAACTATAAATCAAATCCTCCATCTCTGCCGGCGTTCCTATGGATAATCGATCAGGTTGGTGCTCCACCAGTCACCTTGGAGCTGGTTGTTCCAAGGTGCAAGGACAGAAGGTGGCATGCTGTCCTCGCCACTGCAGACAGCCGTAAGCTCCCAGCTTCACTTCCCGCTGACACACTCCCTGTGTTTTATGATGCTATGAAAGGCCAAGGGTACTTGAAAGCCTTGCAGATAAATCTGCAGCCACCCAGCTCCTTGTGAGCCCGTGTTGGTGTGGCAGCATCTCCTGCTGTGCTGTGTGACAATGTTGTTGTGTGCTGGAGCCCACGGTGTCATAACAATTCATGTTAACGGCTCAGTCCTCTCCGTGCTCAGATTTCCTAATGGTTTTCAGCACAAAAGCTTCAGCCCGATCTTTATTCTCCACTTGCCCAGCTCAGCCCTCAATTAAGCACTTCCCGGGGCTTGCTTGCACATCAGACTGCAATTTGGGAAACGGGAAGTGGGTAAAAAGGTGCGTTGCAATCAGAGCTAATGACGGCTGTTTCAGTGGAGATGCACTGCATGGAGATGGGGTAATTGGGCCTCCGGAAAGACGGCTGCTGCCGGGGATAATGGCCCAGACAAGAATGAGAGCTCTGATAACGCTCTCGGTGACAGATTGCCTTCTCCAAGAGTCCTTCTGCAATCTCTGATACCGTCTCTGAGCCCTCCTGTCATTCACAGGGTGAAATAGGACCTCCTGGCCCCAGGGGTGAGGATGGTCCTGAAGGCCCCAAAGGTCGCTCGGGTCCCAACGGAGACCCCGGTCCTCTCGGTCCTGCTGGAGAGAAGGTGAGGACGGGGAATGGAGCTGCCCAAGCTCTGCAACACAACCCTCTTTTCTTTGGGGCTTTGCTGTTCGGGGTGGCAGTGCCTGGCTGTGGGGCATGGGGAAGGTTGTTGGGCAGAAGGATGGGAATGGGGGAGCTTCTTCTGAAGACTTCAAGGAAAACGATGATCCGTTGGTTGTGTCTGCCCAGCATCTGCATGGTTCAGGGTTTTCCAGTGCTTGACTGCTCCTCTTTTTCCAGGGGCAAACCTGAAGTTCCCCCTACTAACCCAATTTTCTTTGCATTTCAGGGTAAACTCGGCGTGCCAGGGCTGCCCGGCTATCCGGGCAGGCAGGGCCCAAAGGTAACAGTGGGATTTCTGCTCACAGGGATGAGGTGGAATGGTGACATCACCATGCTGAGGGACACGGGGGACACGTAGCAGGAGGAGCAGGAACTGTTGTCTCAGCTCCATGGTGCTTGTGGCACTGCAATTTGCACATCCAAAGCGATGGGAAGCCAAGCCCTTTGCCTTCCCTTCTGGAGCTGATGGGTGTGCAGCATTCTCACATTTCATACCACTCCATCCCTCCTCTCCACACGCAAGATGTATTTACGGATGGGTAAAAATAGCTGTCAGCCCTCAGCCAGCAGGGAATGGGCCACGTCCTGCATCATCTCCTGCACAGTGCTGCGAGGAGATGAAGGGAACAGGGGCTGCAAAGTGCAGAGTGAGCAGAGCAGCTCCCACCAGATGTGCGGGGTGCTTGGGTGGCAGATCAGCTCCTGAGAAGTGCTGTGCTGGCAATAGGCAGAATGGAGTTATCTTCAAGGCTCAGAGCTACTGCGAGCTAATTAAGGGGAATAGCTAATGACTCAGGGTCTCCCTGAAATTAAAATAGAACTGCTATTTACGGATTCGTAAGCATCCTTTCTATCTGATCCACACACCCACCTTAGTTTGGGCCATTTTTTAATCTTCTGTTTAAGTTAAAACTGTGAATTCCATTACACAGACCGAGGCTGGAACCTGGCTTCCAGCTACACGCCCTGGAGACTTTGGGAACTTACATTTTCGTTAAGATTTTGGGGTTGTTTTTTTAAGAATCATATTTTATTATTCATGTTCTTGTAGCTTGGGGAAAAAAATAGAAAAAGAAAAAATGGAGCAGGCATGTTCAACACTGGAGACATAATTAACTGCAAGAGATTATTTCCTGGTTGTGGTGTTTATGTTTTTTTTTTTTTAATTCGCTTTTTTTTTCCCCCCATCTAATTCATACTTTAAAAGCAGCAGCAGCTATTCTCCAGGCGCTTGCATCAGAAAGGAACAAGCTGGGAGTTAAATTTTCATGTGCAATGTAGTGACTTAGGAGCTAAACACAAAAGGCTGCTGTTCCCCAGGCACCCGGTGCAGCCATGGACCTGGGCTTTGCAGCCACTTCCAACCAGGCATGGGCCTTTTTATTTCGGGTTGTTGTTTTTGGAGGGAGTTTGGCTTCTGAGGTCGTTCCAGGTCTGTCTTCGATTTTGTTTTTACTAGAGGAGGGTTTTAAAGAAAAAATAAAAGCCCCAGGAGATGCAGATGTCAGCAGGGTTGGCTGGGGCTATCCTGGGCCAGCAGGCGCCTGGTGTGGGCAGGCTGAGTTCAGTGTCCTGAGCCCATCTCCCTTTTCTCTCCCCCAAAGGGCTCCATCGGCTTCCCAGGATTTCCAGGCGCCAACGGCGAGAAGGGCACACGGGTAAGAGCTGCTCTCCCTGCTCACTTTGCTGAGTTTTCCCTCTAGAGAAGAGCCCTCAGGCAGGACTGCTGGCTGTCCCTTTGTGGTCCCCAGCAGAGGATGCTCCAGCCCTATTACATGCTGGGGAGATTTCCTTTGAGATATTTTAGGAGGTTTCTCTGAACCTGAATCCTTCCCGCACTGCTCAGGGCATGAAGTGCTTTTTAACTAATGGTGATTGTTGGAGGTGGGCAAGAGCCATCTTTATCCTACCTCGAGATTCAGAATGTGTTGATGAAAACACTCTTACAAGTGCCTGCTTTTAATACGTGTAGCTATCCTAGATTCCTGACGACCCTTAAAATATTGGGACTCCATCCCCCAGACCTTACTTACCTCTCACCCCCTCTCACCTTTGCTCCCGAGTAGCAGGGATTTCCCTATACACACCAGTGGGTTTTTATTTCCTTATTTCCTTTTCCTCTTTTGAGGCTGACAGTGTTGAGTTAGGGCATGGAGAGCACCAACATCAAGTCATCTTGTGCTCCAGCTCCGGTCCCAGGGTGAAGATGGGGGGAGGGGAGGAGTGAGGAGGGTGAGCAGAATTAGTTTCCCTCTTCCTCTCATTTAAATACAAATGACTTCTAACAGACGTGTTTGATAGGAGCGCAGAACACATAAATCACTCTGCACTGTGTTAATATTGTGCCACTGGAATTTGCTTTATATCCCTCTTTTTTCTTTTTTTTTTCCCTCTCTTCACTGATTAATTTTCATCTCCTTCTGAGCTATGATCCCCCCCACCTCCCTCGGCTCCAGCACAGGAGCTGGGCAGCAGGAGGGAGGCAGCTGCTACAGCAGCCTCACATTCACTGTAGCCCTGTAATTACCACCCACCTTACCCAGTGGGCGAGGACATTCTTGGGCTGCATCTTCGGGTGACTTAAAGCAGGGCATCAGCACCACAGCCCTGGGGAGGAGATGTGCTGCTGTGCACCCCTGAGCGTTTGCTGCCCTCCTGCTGGTTGGATTCCAGTTCTCCTCAGTGGTTGTTTGAACCATTTGTGCCACTCTGAACCCAGTCCAGCAGCTCAGCCGTGTTTTATCACTGTGTTTGTCTGCATGGGAGAGAGAGAGAGAGGGGGTGAGAAACACTTTCATGGACAAAGCTCTCCTTTTAGTGAAAGGAACTGCACTTGAAAAATTTATCACAGTAGCAGAAATAGAGATTTTCACTGACTGTTTTGGTATCCTTTTTTTTTTTTCCCCCTCCCTTTCTCCCGAGTATCTGCTTTGAAATAAGTGAAAGTGATTATATACCAAACAATAGACTGAGCGAGGACCGTGCTGCACAAACCAAATGGAGACCATCAACTGAATTTAAGCCTCGTTGAGTTAGACTTGATAAATTACACTCTGCCTCTCCTGAGACCAGTAAATTCGCTATTTTATGAGCATGTCCACATGCAGTCAAGAAAGCGAGTTTGTAAGATTTGCTTCTCCAGTGCATTGTGGAGTAACTCAATTTGCAGCTGAAACAACCCAAACCTGTTTCTGTTTGTCTTTCCTTTTTACGAGGTATTATTGTTATGATACTCAACACAGTTGTTTGTACGTCCAGAATAATAGGAATCACAGGTGGTATTTTTTTTCTTGCAAACGTCGTCATCTAGGACTTGAACTAAGCCTTTTGTCTTAGCAACGTGAATAGTTCCCCAACCCGAGTTGAAAGGGTGGAAAACTTCAATTTCACTGCTGGCAGCCCAAAGCTCCCCAAAGTAGAAACCAAGTTAAGAGTGGGGAAGCCTTATGGAAGCATCACCTCCGGATGCGATGGTGGTGTCGGGCCAAGGTTGCCCATCACGGTGCCCTGCAGCCAGGGGTGAGCCTGGGTGGGCTGGCTGGGGCCTCTTCAGAGCCTGGTCATAAAATCAATACCTGGGAACGTGAGTAAGTGATCTTTATTTTCGTAGCTAATAAGCCTCAGCCATTAATGTGGGATAATAGATCTCCCTGCTCGCCCTGTCTGACAGAGCCCTGAGGGTGCAGGGTGGTGCTGAGATCCAGGCCTAGAAAATAATCTGAATTTAGATGCCTTTCCTTCGGCATCCCTGTTTGAAAAATATAGGCCTGTGCGTGTTTACAGCGCTATATAAATTCGTAGCAGTAGTACACAGTGCTGTATGCATGATTAATGACAGCAATAAGCAGGGGAAATTTTGCTTGAAGATAGAATTGAGGGAAAAGGAAGGGAGCGTGGGGGTGACCTGCAGGGGGGCTGCGCTCCGTGCTGCCGGATCCGAATTCAGCCCCACGTGGCACGGGGAAAACCAGGTGGGGTGCTTCAAGATAATTTTTGTAATTAATTGAAGAAGTGTGCCAGCAGTGTTTACTAAATGGAGCCGCAGGACGAGCTGGGCTAATTATAGCAGCTGGAAGAAAGTTGACTTGAAAGTTTCCCAGCTCCTGTTTTATGCTCACCTGGTTAATGAGTGCCGAATGCGAGAAGGCGAGATTGTTAGATGATGGATTTGGGGCAGAAAATGGAAAATGGTATTTTAAGCATCTGCGTTCCTTACGTAGAAAGACTCTCTTCCTTCAGCAGTGATTGTTTAAAAAAAAAAAAAGTAGACTGCTGGTCCAGAGGAAGAAAGTCAAACCTCCTGGTGCTCTTATGATCATGACACTAGCCAAAATAGTGCCTCCAGATAGCAAGTGCCGGGCCATTACTTTTCTTTTAGGCACATGGAAATGGAGCTTAACGTAATTCCAGATTTAGGACCCAGCCGTCTTTGTCTTTCTACTGTCAGAATTAATCACAGTCCCCCATTACAGGAAACTGAGTGCATCTGTCAGATCTCATAAGCCTGCTGTTTTGTCGCGGCTGCAAAGCAATGTCTTAAATTACTTGTTTAGCACAAGGTTCACAAAGATGAAGGAAGATCTGTAGATATGTGGGGCGGCTTAATTGGCTTGTGTAGCGTAAAATAGCAGTGCAGGTGAGGGCTCCTGCTCTGCTGCTGTCTTTCCCTAAATATTTAATGACATCAGCTCGTGCCCTGTGCGCCCAGAGCCAGCCTGGGAGGGTTACTGTTCACATGCATCCAAATGTGATAAAAGAAAACAAATACCATCATCAGGAGCCGCGAGTAGAACTGCTATTGTCGTTTTAATTACAAATGAGAGCTGCAGAGGTCTGGGGAGCAGTGGGTCTCCGTTGGGCATTCATTTGCTGCAAGCCCAGCCTGTGGCTGCTGCTGGCCAGAATCTCATCCATGTTCCTTTTCCTTTGCAGGGGACACCTGGCAAACCAGGTCCAAGGGGGCAGCGCGGTCCAACGGTAATAGTGCTTCTTTTCCCTCTTCTTCATTTTGAGATCTTGTTAATGCCAAAAGGAGGCGAGCTCTGGTTCATGTCCTGGCTGGGTGGGATCTGGCCCTTTATGTGGCCTTCAGCCATGAAGCTGAGCAGTGGGAACATGGTGATTTGGGGCTGGGGATCACTGGTGGTTCTGGTTTGAAGTGGTGATAAAGTGGAGCATCCAACCCACAGTGCAGCAGGCTCCTGTCACTCTGCTGCAGCTGGTGGGACAATTCTTGATCCCAGTGCAGCTCGGGTGCTGAAGTGCTTGCCTGATTTCACTGTAACTGCTGTTATGATCCAAAGCACTAAGATGTCATCTTTTGTGTTTTTCTAAGGGTCCACGTGGGGAAAGAGGCCCTAGGGGAAGCACTGGGAAGCCTGGCCCAAAGGTAAGGTTCTGGGGAGCCTATGATGGCAATTAGGAAGAAAATTGCATCCTAAATAGTGTCAGCATCAGAGGCCATCTGCTTCATTGCCTTCCATTTCCCTTTTCTCCCTTTTCCATTTTGCATTTTGAAAGCTGAGCTTTCCTGGTCTTCGTTACCCAGCCAAATGCCTCATAACCCAACTGTGAAGTCTAAGCACACCTCCTAGAAACGTGCTGGCCTTCATTTCGCCAGGAGATCGACCACATGTGGAAACAAAGGCCCAGAAGGGGAGGGGACACCTTGCAACAGGGACAGCGCAGCCCTCCATTCCGCTTCCCCTGAGCCCTATTTTGTGCACAGCTTTGCACCTTGCTGAGCCACTTTGCATGTGTTCTGCTAACCAGTGACTGTCCGCTCAGCACAATGGGCATTGTTGTGCCAGGCAATGGGGAGGCACGCTCAGCTCCAGCACCTGCTGCAGAAACCAATTAAGTGACCATCAATTGCTGGGCATAATGGAAGCAAAGCTGCTGTAATGAGACATTGTCACCGCCACGCTGCCGGCTTTAAAAATAAATGTCTCGGCTTTGTATCAGCATGAATTTTTGATAAATACCTTGGCTTTCCTGCGGCATTTATCTCTCAGAGGGCGGCTGTTATCTGGTGGAAATATCCTGAGCTCACTGATGTCATCTTGCCTGTATTTTTATTAAGCAGCGTGGGGGGAACGAGCAGTTGCTCGTTTGTCACTGGATGTGTGTGGATGGAGAGGGGCCGTGGAGTCGCTGGGGTGGGTGTCACCTGGGGCGGTGCCATTTGAAGTCTTTGTGCCAAGCAGCTGTAAGTATTCTTAATGGTGTGTTGTTTTGTTTATTTGTAATAGGGCAACTCTGGTGGTGATGGCCCCCCTGGTCCTCCTGGCGAACGGGTAAGGCGTTATGTGGGACTAGAGCAGGGATCAGTGCAGTCTGTTGACTTCACGCAGCAGAAGAGTTGGGTTTACAGCACCCAGCTGGTGTTCAGGCCTTGCTGCAGTGAACATCCTACCAAGTACTGTGAAGCAGAGAGCAGTGGGGAGCTCCCTTTAGCCCAGATACAGCTGAGCGCACCTCAGTCAGCAAGAAGAAAATTATCTGTTTCAAAATCCATGGTGAAATTTGCTTGCATGGAGAGAGGTTTCACAAATAGCCTCCAGACCCTAAAGCCCTTCTGAGTTCTCCAGATGAGGCTCAAGAGGGATTTTGGGTATCCTACACCAATACTGATCCATGGGAAGAAGGGAAAGTTCCCCGTGCTGTTTGCACAGATGCCCAGAGCCCCTCAGTGGCTGATGACCCTCCTGGTGTTTGCAGTGCTTTTCCCAGCTGGACAGAACACTTGGTTAAACATGCACTTTGGTGGCATTTCTTTGGGGCACAGCAAGCCAGCTTTGCATATCTTTGTGCTCACCTGATGTTCACACAGAGCTGTAATTTCATTGTAAAGCGTAAGTGCTCCTTAACCCTGTTTTCTGCCTCGTTTTAAATCCCAGGGACCACCAGGGCCTCAAGGACCAACCGGATTTCCTGGACCAAAAGGCCCCCCTGTGAGTAACGCTTCCCAAAACGTGCAAAGAAATACACCCAATCTTTTCCATCCAGCTGTGACTGCCTGTGCCAGCTCAGCCCTCACTGCCTCTCTGACGAGTGGTGACGTGCCCAATAAAAGACATGACTGAGGCATCACGATAACAGCTCGATGGTCTGCGATTTTAAATAGCCGTGTAAATTGCAGCTGATTATAAATGTTCATTTCCTAATGACTCAGTATCGCTAGGATCTTTCATGGTTGCTCCGTTCCTTTTCTTCTGTGTGCTGGGAGGACAGCACAACAGAATAATGTTTTTTTGTCTCTGCAAATATTATACGCTGGTGGGGAGCCTCAGAATCCTTTTTGGGGTGATTTCTTTCCCTGTGGTGACAGCTCACTTCCTCTCTGCATATCTGTCATACAGATTTGTAAGATCCCAGGGAGAAAAAGGACCGTGTCCTTTAGGGTTCTGAGCACCCCCATTTCTCTGTACAAAGGGTGGGGATTAATGCAAAGATGCAAGTAGGTTTGATTCAGTCCTTATCACTTTTCTGCTACCAAGCACTCAGTCATGTTCCTTCTCACCTTGGTTGTCTGCTGTAGGGTCCTCCTGGGAAGGATGGATTGCCTGGTCACCCCGGCCAGAGAGGAGAAACTGTAAGTAGCCAGAACTCTTGGGCAGATCATTAGCCCCGAGTCTCATCTTGCTGGTTGGTTTCTCTAAACCCTCCTGTGCAGCTGGGGAGATGGGGCCACCCATTTGTTCTCTCCAGAGGTCTGTGTGTCTCCAGCTGCACGGGGTGGTCTACGGGAAGCAGCCCTTCTTCTGAGCAGGATGGGTCGGGCTAATGATGGTTTGCATGATGGCTGTGCACCAGCCCCTCTCTCTGTCCCTGTGATACTCATGGGGGTGATGTGCATCACACACAGAGTGGATGTGAGTGGGGAGGTGGTGAGGCCACAGAGTGGCACAGGAGCAGCTGGGGCTCTGTGTGCTGCAGGGGATGGATGGGAGGATGCTGTGAGTCAACGTGCCAGGACCTGGCCTGTGCTGTGCACCGTACGGACTCCCTAAAGCCCTCCCAGGGGAAGGCTGTGCCTCAGCTCCTCTTCTGTAGCACAGTGGTGAAGCTGCATTTTCTTCCCTACTCCTCTCTTTGGAAATGTGCAGGTGTAACGGTGCTGTTGCAGTGACATAGCTCTAGGTCTGTGGGAACAGAGATGCAAGATGGGCTCCCTCCTTCACAAGCCAGCACTCAGCTTTCTGCACTCAGCTGCCTTAGCTCAGGGCAGTTTTACTATCTCAGAAGCCTGCCGTGGGGGCAAATAAATGCTTTCCCCTTCTTTATGCACCATGTGGCCAGCACCAAGAGCTGTAGCACAGCGGAGAGGAGTTACAGCCCTCATTGCTGCAGTGCTTCTTTGGAGGGGAAAGCAGCTTCTGGCCAGGATCAGCAGTGCCATGGCTTTGCTCTAGCTCTTCTGCCCACACTGGTTATTGCAGCACACGTGTGTATCTGCCCTGCCTTAGCACACCAGCATCTCTGCTGCCACTGCCTTTTAGCCAGAGCTGCTCACAGAGCTCTTGCCACATTTTGCTTGGGGCCCCTCCAGCACATCTCTCTTGCTGCCCCCCGAGGAGCAGCTGCTGGGGACCTTACTGTGTCGTACGCATACTGCTTTGTCAATTTTAAAAGGTTTTGTTGCACAGATGTAATCAGTCTTTCTCACCAGAGGAGAGTGATGAGGCATGTGGAAGGTATGATGGCTGTCGTGCGTCTCTGGTGGTCTGTTTCATGCACCTTTTTGCTTGAAGGATACCCTAAGCAAAAATGACTGTTCTGCCATGTATTCTTCTGCATGCAGTAATTAGTACCTCTCTGTTTGGCATTTTTGGGGGATGTTGATTCTTTTTTTCCTCGGCTGTTTACAACCCAGCTCATTTGCTGTTCTCGGTACGTCACTCTCCCATCACTGCATGCTGCATGTTAGCAGATAGACTCTTTGTTCTGTGTTTATTTTACAGGAAAGAAACCCAACTTTGGCTTTGCTTTCTTTCTCCACCGCCTTTCCTAGCAATTGAGCATTAAGGAGGCTTTGCACATTACGCATCTTTTCCCCTCAACTTATCACACAACGGTTTAATTAACTTGCCTGGCATTTGCTAAGCAAGGCAATGCAAATACTGCTCAGCACAACACCAGATATTTACTCACGCTCAGTGAGACTGACTTCATGGCGATGGTTGTGGTATTTTGAAGGCACAGTCCTCGCTTCAGGATTAACTTAGAGGTGGACAGAAGAGTTCTCACCTGCCAGAGTCTGACTGTGACATTTACACTTCCCTTATTGAGTTATCTGTAGCATCCAGGACGCTTAAGCTGAGATTAGAAAAGGCAGTAAAAAATTGTCTTGTATCTGCAGCTATCAACTTGTGAGATTGGAGTAGAGCAACACATTCCCAAATCTGCACGAATATGAGTGGAGAATGGGCTATTTGGGGTCTGAAAGCATTCCCTGGTAGCTGACCTGTCAGTTCAGGAGTAACTGACCTATCACCATCAAATGCTTCCAGAAAATCTGTTGATCTTTGTCACAAACAAGCAAAGATCACTTCCCCTGTGTGCCCTATTGGGATGTGCACAGACCCAGGTAGAAGCCCTTTTGTTTGTCCTCTTTCCTTACGCAGAGCTGAAAAGGGAGGAGAAGGCCATAAAACCAAATTAAATATCATTTCTGCACCAGTAACCTTGGTAGCACACTCTGTGCCTTCATGCAAGGAAACCTAGACTAGAAGTCCGCTCATCAAATAGCTCCCTTTAATTAACTTTTCATTGAGGAGCAACAAATCATGCTGAAGGACACCAAACATGGGGCCACGTTAGATTTGTTAAGACAGGATCTAGAAATGACAGGAAAAAAGTACCCTAAAAGCTCTGTGCCCGTGGTTCAGAAATGATAACAGAAAAGCCCTTTTTTCAGATTAAAAAGAAAAGCCCCACACAGAGCTGGTTGAAATGTTTCCCTAAGATAAGGGTTTAAATTGTACGTTGTTTTCACAGTGATGGTTTACCATTTTCCCATCACTGACACGATATCTTCTGCCATCTGCAGACAGCTAGAGTAGCACCGACTAGCTTTGCAGCCTGACACAGTACCATTGGCTTTGGGACTTATCTGCTCATCTTTTGTGGCAATGAGCAAATAGCCTGGATGCCCTGATTGACATCTCTCAGGCTTATCAGCATGCTGTAGGGGTGATGATTAATGTGCTTTGTAAGGAGTGGCTTAGGAGAACTAAACAACTGCAGCAGTGCTAGCTCATTATTGTCACTCTTTACATATTGTTATAAGTAGCTGCTGTGGAGACTTCGTTGCTCGTCGTTTGGCCATCTAGAGAGAAGCACAGTTGTGATTTCTTTCAGCAAATGTTGAGGAAGGAAAGAAAACTCAGCGGGGCTGGAAAGTGGATCTGCCTGTGCCAGAGTGCAGGGTGGTCACCCAGACCCAGAGCTCCTGCAGGGTGAAACCTGGAGCAGGAGTCACACCAGAGCTGGGAGCGGGGGAAATGAAATGGATAGCTATGAAGAATTGCTCAGCGTTAGGAAAAATGAGTGTTTTGACTTTTTACTAGCCATTTCCTCTGTAGGTTTTATGAGTGTAGCGATTTTTATATGTACATGTGGCCAATCGTTCAGCCAAACCATGGTAGCTCCATCACAACAACAGAACTGAGCTGAAGATTTGATGGTTTTCCACCCAAATACCCACTCCTCCCTTGGGGCTACACCTAGAGCCCTCCACTGGAGCTGAAAAGCCCATTTCTACCGCTGTCTTTCCCCATGTAAATGTACAGATTCATATTTTGCATCTCCTGTTTGATTTCTTTTTCCTCCTACCTTTGGGTGTCCATCCATGGTGAGTCTTTCTGCTGGGGGACAGCAGACAGGCAGCACTCTGGGTCCCTTTGGGGAGTGCTTTGTGGCAGAAATGTCATCTCTTTGTCCTCTCCCTTTTCCTAACAGGGTTTCCAAGGCAAGACTGGCCCACCTGGCCCCCCTGGTGTTGTAGGCCCCCAGGTAAGGAACAAACATTGGTGCTTGCACCAGTCCTTTGTGGTTCATCTCTATCTGTATGATGTGTTGCACCCCTTTGCTGGTGTGACTGGAGTGCTCTTCCATTTCTTTATGAAGAAACACAGCCCTGTTTATTATAATGCACTGCCAGACTCTTTGCTCAATTCCTTTAATTAATTTCTTTTTTAAATGTTTGTTGTGATGAACTCCATGGCATCTGGAAATGATAACTGCACCAAAATGAACCACTTGAGAACCTTCTGTGCTGGGTGTTGGCATACGCTCATCACCATCAATGCCCACGTGCCAGCAATTGTCATATAGTAGAGACCTAATCAATTACTTATGCCCCATCTAAGGATGAACCAGCATGATTGTAGAATTACAGAAGAAGTTTTCAATTAAAAGAAAATCCAGAGCACATAGTAATATTAGTAATAGCGTCTCATTTGTGTGAATGCTTTCATTCCAGAAGTTCCCAGTGCCTAATGCCTGTTACCACCCCCTTCTCCCTGATCTCTGTTTCTTTAGGGCCCAACTGGTGAAACTGGTCCAATGGGTGAGCGAGGACATCCGGGTCCTCCAGGTCCCCCGGGTGAACAAGGTCTTCCTGGCCTCACTGGGAAGGAAGGGACCAAGGTAGGGATATGCAGCCTGCTGGATTCCCCCTCCTTGCTCAACTGCCCCTCTGCCAAAGGTGAAGAGGGATGATGCAGGAAAGAGGGGATGTTTCACAGTGGCTCATCAAGGCTTGAGCGTGGAGTTGGACCTCCGTGGCATCCACAGATCCTCAGCTATTGTCCTTTGTCATTGCAGGGGGACCCCGGTCCTGCCGGCCTCCCAGGGAAGGATGGTCCCCCAGGTTTGCGAGGCTTCCCCGGAGAGAGAGGTCTGCCTGGCCCCATTGTAAGTGTCAGCAACAAGATGCCCAGGCAGTGCAGTGCACAGCTCCCCAGATGACTTTGTTTTCCCATCTTCCAGGGTTCTCCAGGACTGAAAGGCAACGAAGGTCCCCCAGGCCCCCCCGGTCCTGCAGTGAGTATCCTTGCCCTCCCAGGCACCACCTAACACGTTTACAAGCTTGGCAAGCCAAGACAGTGGGTTAGTCACAGCTCAGAGCTTCATCCATTATTCCCTTTGCACTAACAAATGGCTTGCTGGATATTGCTTTATTTTACAAGACACATGTAATTGCTCAGTTATTTTATGGTGTTAGCTGTGAATATACGTGACAAGCTAGGGGAACTGGGATGATCTGGGACATCCAGTATTTTCCTTCTAAGTCACCAGCTTTCCCACTGAAAATTGTTCCCAACTGAGATTCTCACTCAGTGCAGCCCTCCTGAAGGAAAATACTCATCGTGGAACCCTCCCTGCTGCATTAACCATGAAGTAGATGTGTGCTTGTTCTAAGCTGATAACGTGCCTCCAGGAACTGAGCTCCCTGCACCAGCCTGGGGAGAACTGAGCCATTCCAGGGACTTTATTTAAAAAAGGATCTGCAGGATCCCTTGGGCTGATGGTACCAAGCCATCACATGGAAGTCCCGCTTTCAAACGTGCTCACTTATGGAATTGGTGTATTTGAAGCATCCTACTGCTGGATTTTTTCTTTCTGTGTATAGATAGCACTCAATGTCCCAATAATATTTCCCTTTCCCAAACAGGGCTCTCCTGGTGAGCGAGGTCCTGCAGGCTCAGCTGGCCCCATCGGCTTACCAGGGCGACCTGGTCCACAGGGACCTCCAGGACCTGCAGGTGAAAAGGGAGCCCCAGTAAGTACCAGTCCACACATCAATGCCTGTGGGTCGTGTAGAAATAGAGCTGAGCACTGAGACAGACTGGGCGAGGTGTGAAAAAGGAGAAGAAAAAAAAAAAAAGAAAAGAAAAGATGCTACATGCTCCTGCAGCACGAGCGTGCTGGTTGTCTGCTGACACCCATGCAAAGATGCTGCGAGCAGAGCTGTGCCATATGGGCCTGCCCAGCACCCAGCCCACGTGTTGTCACGTCTTCTGCTCCCCCAGCACAAGCATGAGATGCAGCAGACCGGTGGGGCAGTGGGCTGGATGCCTGCTCTTGGTTTGGTGCTGAGCAGCTCAGAACTGCTGCAGTCACAGAGGAAAAGGGAGGGGGGCTGTAACTTGCAGCCCAGTAGTAGTGCAGGGAAGTGTCGCTGACTTCTGGGTTGCTGAAGTTTGCACCCAGGTCCAGCAAAATGAGCAAATGCTGGCATTTCTGCTGGAGGACACTTGCACTGATTGATTGTTGCTATCAAAAGTGCTTATCAGCCAGCGTATTCCACATTTGATGGCTTATTAGAAACTCCAGCAGCTAGTCCAGAGGCAAGCTTTTCCCAGTGAATCAGCCTTATGAACATCTGTCCTGCCAACTATCTATGTGATATGCTCTTGGACAGATGAATAGGCAATTTATGTGGCATCTAATTATTCAGAAGGGAACACCAAGATCAGATGCAATTAAATCATACACGAGGAAACTGAAAAATATCTACTATTCAATTCGTATAAGCAAACAAATTTGAGCAGAGGCTCTAGGCTTGAGGAATACAAGTAGATGTTTAAGTGGGATGCCAGCAGAGGTTGCTTTATTTGCTTCATGTATTTTCTGTTGTCCAGAGGTTCAGGAGGGAACTCAGGGCCATTATTTAGTGATTAGCCATGGACAGCCAACCTCAGTATCGGTAAGCACTGGCTTGTGGGAATAAAAATCAGTAGGACACTTGTTTGTCATCCAGAGAGAGATGGCAGAGGGTTTGGATTAGATCTGGTTATATTACCATAGCAGTGAAATTGCAGCTGTGATCTGGGTATTCACCATTTAGATTTGTTTGGGTTTTATCTCTGGAGTTAGAAGCTTTGTCTCGTTTGGAGAGTGAGCACAGGGACTTATCAGCTGGAGACCCATCTTGCTACGCATGCCCATACAGACAGGGGCTGAATAAAATGCTAATGGTCTTTAGTGAGTCAGTTGGAGGGTGGAGGAGAGCTCTGCATGACCTTCCTACTCCTTCTGCTTCCAGGGCGAGAAGGGTCCTCAAGGACCAGCAGGTCGGGACGGCATCCAGGGCCCCGTGGGACTCCCAGGTCCAGCAGGTCCCGTTGGTCCCCCTGGCGAGGATGGAGACAAGGTGGGAGCATCCTCCCTGCAGTGCGGGGTCACTGGGAAGGAGCTGGACCACCTATCCCATGGCCACTCTGCTGGCACTGGGGTGGACATGTGGCCTGTTGTGACACAAGGATGTTTTATGGCACTTGCAATCCCATGGGATGAGCGGAGTTGGGTTTGGGTGGGAATCTTGCTGACTGCTTCACAAGCACTTCTCAGTCAAACTGCTAGCTGAGACTGTTAGCCTCCCCTAAGCCTGGAGCAGGTGGCCTGCCCTCGGGTACCTGGCCTTTCCAAATTAATTACCTTTCCCCATTCTCTCATTAAGCCCCTCTGGACTGGAGGGTTCTTAGAAAACATTAGCTGGGATGTATCACTCATTGCAAGGACACGGCGTGATGCTTCCTGTATCACACAGTGGCTCAGGGAAGCTAAAGGATGCCAAAGGGTTTGGTTACACCTGGAGCAGCTGAAAGTTTGGACTTTCTGAGTTGGTTCTGTGGGAACTGGCACTGGGGCACAGCACTGCTGCTGGGTGGGGAGATGTGGCAGTGGTCCCCGGGTGAGCTAACCGTGTTCCTTGCACCTGGCAGGGAGAGATCGGGGAACCTGGCCAGAAGGGCAGCAAGGGTGACAAAGGGGAGCAGGTGAGTGTGGTGGATGTCATCTATGGCTGTTTTTTTTTTTGGATGAACATGCCAGAGAATGGTATCATTTTAGTTTCTTCCTGTCTTTCTTTCGTCTTCTCCTTTGCTTTGGCAAAAACACACACTGTAAAAATGAGAGTGCCCGCTGAAGTGTCTTCCTCCTCCAGGTTCCTGGAGTGCACTTGAGATGCTTCTCTGTCACCTGTATACTATGTAAATATCTCAGACATCAGCCACACTTGTCTTTGCAGTTGGGCGTTTGGCTGCAGTTGCTTTTCTGGATGCATATGGCACATTAAAACACCCTTTGTGTGCTCAGGGCTTGAGGAATGGAAAATAAATTGCACAAGTTCTCCTGTAAATGCACTGAAGGATGAAGTCAGGTTGCTCTGGTTTTGGTCTCTTGACCCTGCAAGAAGGTAATAGCACCTACATGAAGAAGGTGGTGCTGAGCTAAGGGTGATCTGTCAGACATGTTATGTTACATAGACATGCACAGATGGTTTCCCTCTTCCCAGAAAGACTTCCAGCTTTCACCTCCCTCAGAAAGTGTTTTGCAAAACAAGCTTAAGTGCATCCTCGGGGACCAGTCCTGCAGGACCCTGGTGCATCCAGGAGGCTTGACCCTGTCCTGCCCTTGCTCTCATTTGAGAATTTATGCAGATTTAATGGAAGCTGTGCTCAAGGGCCTCTTGTTGTACAGGTGAGGTTTGTCACTCTCTACTCCTGAACGTGACTTTGCTCTTCTGTTTCCTGACAGGGTCCACCAGGTCCTACAGGTCCACAAGGTCCGATCGGTCAGCCAGGCCCAGCTGTGAGTACTGTTAGCAGGAACTCTTTTTACCCAAGAGCAATGCTGGGATGCACTGAACAGAACTGCAATTTCTGCCGGGTGCTGCTCATACCCAGTGTGTGTGGATGAGCGTGGCTGCTGGCTGCAGTGGGAGGTGGTGGGGATGGGCTTTTCTCCTGCCCTGTGCCTATGCTAAGCTGAAGCAGACTGTTTCCTCCTAGGGTGCTGATGGAGAGCCGGGTCCCAGAGGGCAACAAGGACTTTTTGGTCAGAAAGGAGACGAAGGACCTCGAGGTTTCCCTGGTCCCCCTGGTCCTGTGGGTTTGCAGGTGAGCTGCAGCATCCAGGGAGTGCTGGGGTGATGAGAGCTGAGGCTCCGTGGGAAGTGTTCACAACTAAAATTATCCCCTTTTATCACCCCCTACAGGGCTTGCCTGGACCTCCTGGTGAGAAGGGAGAAACAGGTGATGTTGGGCAAATGGTAAGAAGCTTTTCTCTTCCTGTTTTCATCTCTAATGTATGCATTTTTCCAAGGAACTTGTCTGATATGTCTCCCCTTTCCTTCAGGGCCCCCCAGGTCCACCTGGGCCCAGAGGTCCCTCTGGCCCACCAGGAGCAGATGGACCCCAAGGCCCTGCTGGGGGAATAGGAAATCCTGGTGCAGTAGGAGAGAAGGTAAAGCATCCACCCTAACCTGACTGAGGCCTGCAGGAGGTTTGCTCCAACACTTGCTGTGAGTGGGGTGGTGATGGGGTAAATGCATGGCTGTGGTCAGCACAGTCTATGAATAAACAGGTGCCATTTGAAAGGAGGCTGCTTCTCCCAGTTTGAAGCACATCTAGTGCTGTCCTTGAGGTACTTACATTAGTGACTTCTTCTCAATTAAGTGAGCAGATTCATGTATATATATGTATACTGTGCATTTTTGTTATTATAAGCCAAGAAGTTGGAAATATATCTGAAAAAGAAAACAGTGATGTTCAGTGTCTAATGACTTGATGAGGCTTGCAGCTCTCAGAGGCCATAGGGGTTGAGCACATCAGCAGAAAGCTCTACATCCTATAGAAGTGTAACCTTGGGCATCTTTTTTGCTCCTTGTAGGGTGAACCTGGTGAATCTGGTGAGCCTGGTCTACCTGGCGAGGTCGGCCTCCCGGTAAGTCTGCTGTGGTGGAGGAGAGCTTTTCTCCACCCAAAAGTTGGATGAAAGGGTTTCAGAGATACACGGGTTTGTTATGAGGCTGTAGGGACTGAACCATCCATGACCTTGGTGTGGGCATCAGACAGAGACACTGCCACAGTCTGGGGTGTTTATAGGATAACTTCAGTTGTTGCATGACAACATGAGCACCACTGAATCTTAGTGGGAAGGGACTGCCAAATCATGTCCTTGTGTTTTAAGATACAGAGAGGCTTTTTCAGAATGGATTAAAGGGTAATTAGAGATCAGTACATTGGTTTTCTGGGTAATAGACACACCTTTTTTCTTTCACAGGGTCCAAAAGGTGAAAGAGGTGAAAAGGGCGAAGCAGGTCCCTCTGGTGCTGCTGGTCCACCTGGCCCTAAAGGTCCACCAGGTGATGATGGTCCCAAAGGCAGCCCTGTAAGTACCCCCTCCTGTCAAAATAGTGCTTCCTTGTCTTGCCCTGTGGAGATTTTCACATGGGAAGACGATTTCCAGATGATGTTGTGAAATCTGAAATAGTTTACCAGCGTGATAATTAGCCATCTAATGTTCTGCAATGTTAATCCCATTCCTTTAGAGTGCTAATGAGGAAAGGACCCAGTCGTACCTTGTCTTCCAGCAGCACTTGAATTGTTAGTCTCTCTTTGCAGGCTATCAGGAAACTCATCCCTATGTAGAAGGTGGTACATTTACTTTACACTTGAGTTTATGCATTGCCAGGGTCCTCTGCACCAGAGCAAAGCTTCCAAAATAGCCTAGGGGAGATTTATGTGAATTTGGGAGCAGTATCTCCAGGGTCAGTTTCCTGCTAATGCAAGTTGTTGTAGCTCTATTGAAGCCAATAGGGCTGTACTGATTTATACCAGATGACAGTGGTACGATATTTGTCTTGCCCGGTCCTTTGATGCTTGTTGGTTGAAGAAATTCATCATATGATAAGCAAAGATGGTACGAAACAGCAGAGGAGTCAGGGGAGTTAGTCATCTCTCTTAACAGATGGTTTTTGGGATGCTGCATTATTGGTTGAAACCTATTGTCTGAGCACTGCTCTAAGGATCATTTGAAGTGCACAATAGGATTGTAGGGAGAACTGTGGTGAAGTTATTTCAGTCATCGAATGATTTGAGAGTATCTTCAGGTGAAAAATGTTACACATTAAATGGAAAGGAAAAGCAAAACCTTCTAATCTTCACATTCCCCAAAGCTGAGAGGATTCCGCTGTCACTTGTCTAATATATTGATGAAAAGCTCAATGAAATCCCATGTTGATACTAGAGCTTTGTGTAAACTGGCTGCAGAGCTGAACTGGTAACCGTGATGGGTTGAAATTACTGAACATGCAAAGCTGAGCTGTGAACTGGGCTTAGGTTTAAGGGTAGGGAATTGGGATTTTGCTCCCTAGGGTGACAGGTACGAGTTCTCTGCAGGTTAGCAGGTGCAGTCTCTGACATGGGGATGTCTGTTTTCTCTCTTTGCAGGGTCCAGTTGGTTTCCCTGGTGACCCCGGTCCCCCTGGAGAACCTGGCCCTGCTGTAAGTGTTTGTCTCACAGTAGGGCAGTTGGGTTCCTCCTCTTGATGTTGTGGAACATGACTGTGTGCTGTTCATTCACCAGAAGCTCCTCTGGCATTTGCTCTTACTTTACTTGGGGGAGGGTGGGAAGTCCCACCATGAGACCATTCTTATGACCATGCTGCCGCTTTTGAGGCAGCAGCAATGTGAAGCTTACAAGCTGAATGACACCTGTTGCTTCTGATACTTTATTTAGCTCCATTCATACCCTCAATATGCCTGTTTATTTCTTGCTTCTCATATTTTAGGGTCAAGATGGTCCCCCTGGTGACAAAGGTGACGATGGCGAACCTGGTCAGACTGTGAGTAACTGCGTGGATGGGATCTGTACTCAGTCCTTGTGGTTACTGTGTGCTGGTGCAAAGAGTTTAATACAGATGTACAGCAGCTAATTTCCACCAGCTTCCTCTGTGCAAGTCCTCTGCTCCTTTGCAGTCCCATCCTCCCTCTTGTCTGTGCAATCCTGGCTGCTGCCATCCACCCAGGCTGCTCAGCAGTACATCCAGAAAGCAAACCATAGCTTCTAGAGATACAAAATCTAGCCTTTCATTTTAAATTTGCCATGCCTTATGGTATTACATGGTGGGAAGAGATAAAACAAGATACCACCTGCACCCCAGGGAGGTGTCAGGAGTTGTACCGACCACCCACACCATGGTTAGGAACAAACTCTACATCTCTGCTTGAGTTTTACACACTTGCTCGTTCTTCCCATGTCTCATGGTACAGTTATGACTACTTCTCCTTCACTCTCCATCCAGGGGTCCCCAGGTCCCACTGGAGAGCCAGGCCCCTCTGGACCCCCAGGAAAAAGGGTAAGTGGATCATTTAGGAATAATTTTCCTCATGTATTTGTATCATTTCTTTATTTTTAAAGCTAGTTTTATTACCAGATCTGAAGTAAGTGTAAGGCAGTAGCATGTTTAAAAAATCCAAATGGCCTGCCATCCACAGCCATTGGAAATCAATGGGAAGTTTTGAGCTAAATTCCATGGTTGTTTTGTTGTTTGTTTTCTTTTTAAGATTCTAACACCCAAAAGAAAACAAAATTTGCTCCAACATTTCCCTTCTTGCTGGTAGAGCCCAGGGGCTTGTGTGGCAAGGAGCTAATTCATAAGACTTTTCAGAGATACTTGTCTCTGTATTTGCCTTCTTTCTTGTGGCTGTGGCATTGTTTTGGTAACTCCACTAGAGCACTGCAAATCAGGGTAATCTAACTGAGTTTTATATCTACTATGTGCTTTCTCTAGGGCCCTCCTGGTCCAGCTGGTCCTGAAGGAAGGCAAGGAGAGAAAGGAGCCAAGGTGAGAGCTGAACGGGATTCCTTTTTTACCATGTGTTTCATATGCCAAACTGCTCACCCTCTGACATTGTTATTTGAAAGACAGTGATTTGATTTTGCTGTGTTACAACAAATTAGCCTGAATTTGGGGCCACTGGCCTCAAATCTAAATGTATGTTTCATCTTTTAACAAACTCCATGGAGATAATTAGAACTTGGTAAGGTCATGAGAGTGTTTTTCTTGCTTTCAAATGACAGAGTGCTATATTTGGCAATTTAATGTGTTGTAAATAATATGGCATGCAGAGTCCTACATCACATCCCAGAGCTAACCCAGCATTATTGGACCGTGGTTATTTCAGTAGGGGTAATGGGGGAAATGTAAAATGGGATTGCAAATTACAGATCTGATTGTCATGGCAGCCACAGGAACGCTGATGGTGGAGGACATGCTCTGCTAGCTCATCTCCCAGGACATAAGCAAAGAAAGCTTTGTGCTCTGGAGAGCTTGCAGCAAAGGCTGTTCCTGCTGTAAATCAGCAGAAGCAGACAACCCTGTAAAGTGAAATTGTTTGGGAGGACGTTTTTCCTCAGCACATCAGGGATAAGGAAGCAGTAAGAAAATCAGCAAATGGAAAATGTTATGTGCTATGCAGGGAATTGCGTTCACTTAGTGATAGCTTACAAGCAACTGCTCTGTCTCTGGGAAGATGACTCAATGCCCCCAGTGCATATTAAGCCACACTGTCTCTTGCATCCAGGGTGAAGCTGGTTTGGAAGGGCCTCCTGGGAAAACAGGCCCAATTGGTCCCCAGGGTGCTCCAGGGAAACCTGGCCCTGATGGCCTTCGAGGAATTCCTGGTCCAGTTGTGAGTATTCCCCAATATTCCTCACACCTGGGAAAGCTTCTGGGCAGGGAGTTTTCTGTAACCCATCTGCCTTGGAAGACGCTTTGTTCCCAGTGTAAGATGCTGTCTACAAGGGGGCAAATAGTTTCCATGCTTAAGTGCCCGAAAGCAGATGAAACATCCTCAGTGGGAATGACACAGTGATGAATATTGCCACCCAGCATGTTTTATCTGAGTTTTGTGTCTGCTTCTGGATCAACATTTCGTGGAGCTCAGAAACTACTTTTCCAGTAGAGATATGAGCACAAAATGAGCGTGAATGTTTTTGCCTTTATCTGTAAGAAAACAGGGTAAATATTCTCTTGCGTGGTGGCCAGACAAGCATGGGTTCTTAATTCATCCGGGAGCAGTGCAGTTGTGAACTGTGCACTGTTTTACAGGGTGAACAAGGCCTCCCAGGATCTCCTGGCCCAGATGGCCCCCCAGGCCCATTGGTATGTCCAAACCATCAAATCTGATGAGCTTTTGAGGTGGGAGAAGGCTTTTTCCATAAATTCATTCTCCCCTTTATTTTTCCTCCTGTCTCCCAAAGGGCCCACCTGGTTTGCCTGGCCTCAAAGGAGACTCTGGTCCTAAAGGAGAAAAGGTAAATGCCATCCATGATCCCATTGCATGGCCTGATGTCTGTGTATGGATGTGGGGCATGGGGAAATGCAATGTTCACATATAAAATGAGCAGGTGCTCCATTGCAGCAGTTCTCTTTCCACATCTGTAGCATTTTCTGTTGCAAAAAGACAGTGTTTTCACCTTACTCTGCTATTTCCATGTGTCAGGGATAGCTACGCACTCCTATCACGTTGCTCTGATATTTGGGTTTGTCCCTATAGATGTCTTTCACAGGTAGCTTTGGCATTCTGTTAACTCCAGAGAGAGATCGTAATTAACATCTGCTATCTTCCCCTAGGGTCATCCAGGTTTAATTGGTCTTATTGGACCACCGGGTGAGCAGGGAGAAAAGGGCGACCGAGGTCTCCCAGGCCCCCAGGGCTCTGCAGGACCCAAAGGAGAGCAGGTAAATGTCCCATAAGATCTTTGTTAAATACGCTTTTCAAGCATGGGGTTTGCTGCCTTAGAGCAGGTGCAGTATAGCAGAGATGGTCAGTCTCAGCATGAGAACGTTGCTAGTTTTTGAGTCATATTTTCTATCTTAACGTGGTTTATTCTATGTGTGAAATACAGCCATGCTCCACAATGATCCATTTTAGCAGCAGGCGGATTCTCGAGAGTCACATGAAATGAGCTGAGTAGGCTTGGGGAGATGGTGACACAAGTATGTGTCAGGAAGACTGACTTACACAACTGTTCCTGAACGAGATTCCACACTCATACTCCTGTCTGGATCATGCACGCATTTAGAAATCAGATTAAGCTTCAAATTTGTATGTCCTCCAAATCCAGGTGGTCAGTGGTTGATTCCATAGCTGTGGGCCAGCATCTCTGCCTGCAAATCAGTACTTTTCTGTTCTTATTTTCCAGGGTATCACAGGTCCCTCTGGACCAATTGGACCCCCAGGGCCGCCAGGATTACCGGTATGTGACCAGTGATTCTCTTCGAATTCCTGGGGAACTGTACAGCCCTTCTGGGGTCACCTCGGGGCTCCCATATACCCAGCATGGCCTTTCTGGGGTGACCTCGTGTGGTGATGCTGATGGCAATGGGGATTGCCCAGCTGGGTGTAGTAACAGCACTTGGATGTGTTTCAGGAGTGCTTTTTGTGTGTTTGGAAAAAAGAGCAGTGCTCATCTGAAAGGGATGTGAAAAATGGGCACATAAAGGAAGTGAATGTGAAGAAAAAAAAAAGAGAGAGAGAGAAGAAAAGAAATGCAGAAACCAGTACAGCAGTATTCTGTCTCTATCTAGGGAGATGCTGACTTTTCTGCTAACAAAGATACTAACTTCCTTCTGTATTTTTCTCTATGCAGGGTCCACCTGGTCCCAAAGGTGCTAAAGGATCATCAGTGAGTATAGACATTGTTAAGTGAAGAGGCTGAGGATCTCTTATTAAGTGCACAGCCTGCTGTGACTCCTCCACATCAGTAGTGTTAAGGCAATTAGCCAAAGATGGCTGTAGCAAATGCAGCCTTTTCAGACTGTCTAAGCTCAGAAATTATAATTGGGGAAGGTTTCTGTCACATGCATTGTACTTCACTGAACATCAGTGTAGCAAAGATCATAAGGAAGAATGCAGGGAGTAGTCCTTATGTGAAAAACTACTGCTGTAATGCAGAGAAAATTAAAAATAGACTGTGAAGCAGGAGGTGGCAAGCTGAAGAACGAGGAACTCAGTGAGAAATGCAACACTAAAGTGAGCTTCATGTTACAGACCTCCTATTCAGGAAGTTAAAAATTCCTCTTGGGCAACTTCCTGAAGTTTTTTTCTTTTCCTCCATGTAGAATTCAATGTTTTATTAATTTTGAGGTGGGATTTGATTTTTAAATCTGCTGAATTGATTTGGAAAGTTTGGATTTTCATACATTGAGAGATCCTTCCTTTTCTGCAGGAAGCCTGAGGAAAATTTGACTGCTTAATCCCATGTGTTTGGCATTGTTTCTCACTGAGCACCAGCAAATAACCAAAATACACATTTTCCTGGGGGCATGGGAATGGGAGACCCCCTTTGTTTGCCTGAAGGGACAGGAAGGAAGCTTTTGCTGATAGAGACTATGGAAAGAAATTAAGTTTGGGGTGTGGTATCAGTTACAAATGCTTTTTACAAGTGACTAGTGTTTTTCCTTTTGTTCCACCTAGGGTCCAACAGGTCCGAAGGGTGAATCAGGTCTTCCTGGGCCCCCAGGGCCTCCTGTAAGTACAAGTCATTACACAAACTTGATGGGTGTTGTCACGTAGATTTCCAGATAAAGATTCAACAGATCAGGAGTCCTTGCAGTGGAGTGACCCCATGATGTCTAGTGTGTATCTTGTGATGCTGTTCATCAGCACTGCTGGCTGCTTTGGCCGTTCCTTCTGTCTCATCCCCATTTCCACTGAGAAGTTGCATCTTCCTCCCCCATCCATCAGGGTCCTCCTGGAGAAGTCATCCAGCCTCTGCCCATCCAGTCTTCCAAGAGGACCAGGCGAAACATCGATGCCAGCCAGCTGGTGGACGATGGAAATGCTGACAACTACATGGACTATGCAGATGGCATGGAGGAAATTTTCGGCTCACTGAATTCCTTGAAACTGGAAATTGAGCAAATGAAGCATCCGTTGGGCACTCAACATAACCCAGCTCGTACCTGCAAGGATCTCCAGCTCTGTCACCCTGATTTCCCAGATGGTGCGTCCTGGGACAGAGGGGAAACGGGGAAAACACAGTGGGTTCCTGGCTTCAGGCAGTGAATATGATTGAGTGCAGGAAGAGAAAGATTTTTGAGGACTTCTTGGCCCTTGTTGCCCCCTGAGGAGCGTGGCTGACACAGAGAAGAATGGGGATATGTGATGCAAAAAAGCTATTCCTGAAAGATGCCACAGTATTATATGGAATCGACCACCATTTTTCTTAAAATTACATATAATATTAGCCTTGATGGGGATGAAACAGCCCTAGTAAGGTGGTTGTTGACGTGCACTTGGATATCCCTTCACAGTGCTGATTCTTTCTTCCCTTCTCCCTGTCGTTCATCCAGGTGAATACTGGGTGGATCCTAACCAAGGATGTTCCAGGGACTCTTTCAAAGTGTACTGTAATTTCACAGCTGGTGGAGAGACTTGCATCTTCCCTGATAAGAAGTCTGAAGGAGTAAGTCCACACGACTTTCTTTTTCTTCCACATCAGGACGATAAAAGATTGTTTCCTAAAATGAATATTCATATGCACACTGCTGATTATGTTAATGTGTACTGATATGCTTAGTTGACCCGTACTCTTAATTTAATATCCATGCACTGTTTCATGGAGCTGCTGACCCTGCTGCAGAGCTGCTCTGCTGGACACAGGCTGTGATGATCCTCACATGCAAATTGTGCCACACTTATGCAACACCAGCATAAGCATGGGAAAGGCTCAGCCTGCTGCTTTTCCACAGAGAGGACTTAGAACAGCGATCACAGCAGCATTAAGTGTTGGATGAATGGTTTTATTGTAAGCCATAGCAGAGTTTAAGACATATCTCCTTTCAGTCCGTCCTTAACGCAGTAGAAGCACGTTAATTTGCTTTATGGTTTGCAGTCTGTAAGGAGAGGACAGTCCCAGGACACCCGTGGTAAAGCTTGGCCATTGCTTTTGAAGAGATTAACAGCAGAAGTGAGGGAATGTTTGGAAGAGGAGGGGGAGCACACAGCAGCCATGCTCCTTCCTTGTGCTCTGCCTGGAAAAAAAAAGTGGTTCAGCTGCTTGAGTGGGACTGCCATAAGGGATGCTTTGACAATACCCTTCTTATCAAGGTCACTCCCTGTCCTGGTCCAGGTGGCTGCAGCTCCGCCGTGCTCAGTGGTCCAGCACTGACAGAGGATGCTGCACGTGCTGCCCCGTGTGCTGCACAACCTCAGAGGCTTTTCCATAATGCTGTTCTTTGCCTTTCCTAGCCCCACAGCACCTGGATTTGATGTTTGAATGAAAGCATCCTCCTCCATTACCAGCCCTTTCACCGTTCATGTTTCTTTATTTTTTCCTGTATCTTTCCTTTTAGCTCTCCTGCCAATAGACTGCACTGATGGCTTTGCATCCAAAGTATCTAGAATTAGCAATCATTAGCCCTTAGCAAAGGAGGCTGGTGCAGGCAGCAACATCTCCTTCTGCTTGAGAGGCTGCTGGCACTGTAGGGCTCTGCTGGCTGGTCTTGTTACTGGTGTACAAAGATTAAATAAACATGCTTTTAAAACAAGTCGGCCGTTTTCAATAAGACATGCAGACACCGCTCATGGAACTGAATGTAACTTTCTTTCTTTCTTTTTTCTCTTTTCTTTCCTTCCTCACTGCCGTCCACAAACTAGACTAGAATTACTTCCTGGCCAAAGGAAAACCCAGGCTCCTGGTTCAGTGAATTCAAGCGCGGTAAACTGGTAAGATGCATCTCAGTGCTTTCAGTTTTCTTTAACCCGTGTCATATTTTACAGAGTAAAATGGCTCGTTGGCCCAAAGAACAGCCTTCCACATGGTATAGTCAATACAAGCGGGGGTCTTTGGTAAGTGGCTAACCTTGGCCCTCTAGTCTGAATCAGAGCACGTCATCCGCTTTGGTATGGCCAGACCTGTTGCACTCTGCATGCTCGACTAATCACCATCACAAGTTGTGGTTAAAACATTTAAGGTGGAATACGTAAGGTGAAAAAAAAGCAGAACCCCACAGGGATACCTTTGGTGAACAGCTCTGTGCCCTGCAGGAGGGTGCTGCTGCCCCCTGAGCTGCTCCCATCATGGCGAGGGCAAACTGGATGTCCCCATGCTGCTGTCCCCAGGGAGAACGGCCTCATCCTGCAACCCCCTGTGTGATGCTTCAGCCTGGAGCTGAGCACCGTGCTGCTGCACCACTTGCTTGTGGGTAGCCTGGGCTGGGTTGGTGAGTCTGCACATAACCAGGTCAGGTTGTCCCCAAAGGAAGAATCTCAACTCCTTGCTGGAGATGAGCCATGCTGGGGGCTCCCACACCATCCCTGGAGCTTGGGAGAAGTGATGTCATTGATTCAAAGGAAGATTTCAAGCCGTATGTGTGGCAAGCCTGACTTTGATGTAGTCACAATTGAGGTTTATTAAAGGGAGGAAAAACTGCTGTGAGGGCAAACAGTGTTTGATGTCAGCAAGCAAACAAGACAGAAACACGTAAAAAAAAAAAAAGAGAGAGAGACAGAGAAGCAAGAAGCAACTCCAATATTTTGTCCTGTAGGAGAACATTCATGTTGAGCATAGATCGCTCTCCCACTGAGCCCTTCATCAGATGATTAGCATGAGCCAGCTCTCCTCCTGCAATAGAAATCTCCCACTTGTGTATCAGTGCCTACAGGATTAGTGGAATGCACATCGTGAGCTCAGTCAGATTGGGAGGATGAGGGAAGGAGGATATACTGAGCAGATATGAGCAGGTGGAGGTGCTGACATCACTGCTGCCCAGAGCAGAGGTTTCCTGCAGAACATGCAAACTTCCACCTTAAAGGGCAAACAAAGGAGGATGCTGACTTGTTTCCCTAAGCCACATTTCATTGCCACTAAACACATGCTCTGATTCTGCCCACAAGAAGGATATGGCTTCTGCAGCTTTTCTGTACCATCCAACAAGGCTGCAAAGCCAAGGCTTCAGCCTCGTAGCTCCTTGGAGGGCAACTACTCATAGCTTAATTACAGAGCACTTCAGCAATTAATATTACAAGTACATCCATCTCTGCATCTTCTGTGCCCCTTTTTTTCCCTTTTATTCTTTTTTCCAGCCTGTTTGTTGGCTACTGTAGAAGCTGAATGGGCACCCTAGAGTTTGAAGCCTGTTTTTTAAATAGGAATTTCAGTGCCACTTGGTGCCCTTTGTCCCGTGCTTCTGTGTTGCTGTTTCCTTGCTTTTTACCTGTCCTACATTTTCCATTTGCAAACAAAAAGAAGCCACCAGCACATAGAAGACCTTCCACAGCAAACCCCAAAACTGTAGAATTTGATTTAGAAAAGAAAAAAAAGAAAAAAGCAGCATTTCATAGCAGTCAGTACTTGCAAGTGTGAGACTTCCAAACTGGGAAGGTGTTTGCCTGGATGTGAGTTGGCTGAATTCTGTTTGTAGGTTGGCAGGGCTGCTCTGCTTACCCCAGAGCCTTCGTACCCTGCCTGGAGACATGAGGCTGTCTACAAGGCACCCCATAATAATCTCTGCTTACACTGGGTGTGCCAATGCTTGCCTTTCTTCTGGGGACACCCAAAGCTGGACGGAGTAAGCGGGGAATATGAAGAAAGTCTCGTTTTGAATCTTCCCCACCGTCATTCATCAATGACACAGAGTACGTGGAGTTAATTTCCCAGCGTTCCTCATGATGCAGCCAAACTGCATTCAGAGGGATAAGAGGATTGCAGATGTTTTCTTTTGGCCTCTACTTTCCTCCTGTGTGCGTGACGCACGCATGTAATTCCCAGTAGCTCTAACAAGACCTGCCACCCATCCATCCTGTTCTCCTTCGCTGCCATATGGCATCTGCCACAGGCAAATGCTACAACACAGAAAAAGGGAAAAGATTGATTATTTTTTTTTTTGCAAAACCAACAAGCTTTGTGCACACAGCCAGTTCCCAGTGGGTCCTGTTGTAAGCCTCGTGCAGAGGCAGAACAACTGATCCCCCTTAGCAAGCAGTCAGGTTCCCAAAACAAGCATCGATTTGAAGTAGGAATACAGAGAAAAGTAACTCGTGCAGATCGATGGGCAGTGCCATGTGTCACTGAGTGTGCACTGAGTACTCAGCATTTTGAGTCCCCGTCCTTCTACGTCCTGGTGGCTTCCAGCTCTCTCTCCACCTGGCATGCGTGGCTCTCTCATGGTCAGTCATATTTAACTCTCAGGAGGACAGTGCAACAGTATCCTGACAACCGGTTGGTATATTTTATTTCTTTTTATTATTGATTTACTCATAACTCTGTTGTCTGGTTGTGAATCTCTTCTACTGTTTGCAGCCTGCACCGTGATCTGATGCTTCGCTGTACCTCGAAGAACGTTGTGCTGTTTGTGTGCCTCTATTTCTCCCCCAGTCATTTCTTAAAGAAGTCAGCTGTCTGTAGAGGGCAGTTTGAAGAGCTGCTCCAGTGGCTTCGCCGTGGCTGGAGGTGCCACCTCAAGTGCAGTCAGTCCATAACGTGATCTGACTGTTCCTTTGAGTGCTTCCTTGTTGGGGGTCACAGGGAAAGTCGCAGAAAAGCCTGAATCCTGAGGACTGGAGGGGCTTTCAATAACTTGTGTTTTGCAGAAGTAGATTTCCAGACATCGTTCTCCCTTGAGGGAGAAAAGAAACATGGTGTGCAGGGCAGAGCAAATCCCCATGCAGGTGCAGCTCTGCATCTGTCAGTAGGAGCAGGATTTCTGCAGAAGAAGTTGCAAGGATTGCTTAAAATCCCAGTGTGGTGGTATCCAGGGAAGATGAATGGGAAACACTCCTGTGTGTGCAGAACAAAATGCCTACAGAGGTCAGATA
This sequence comes from Odontophorus gujanensis, assembly GCA_013399175.1. Classification (NCBI taxonomy): domain Eukaryota; kingdom Metazoa; phylum Chordata; class Aves; order Galliformes; family Odontophoridae; genus Odontophorus; species Odontophorus gujanensis. The sequence continues at coordinate 159,195 of VXAB01003365.1, read as the reverse complement.
ACTGTGTCAAATGGGGCAGAAAAATAAAGCTCCAGACCCTTCCATAAATCTTCATTCTCCGCCAAAGCTGGAGAAACATGCTCAGTACTGGCTTTAATGGCCTGGAGACATACATCCCGGGATTTGTTCAGTGTTGTGCCACTTTGCAGCCAGGGCTGAAATCCCCATTCCTTTCTCCTCCTGCCCTTGGTTAGCCTTGTTTTTTTTCTTAGCTCATCACAGCCAGCAACGCAAATAAACTGCCCCTGGCAGCAGGAGGACCAGAGCATCCCTGTGCCATGCAGCACGGCAGGAGCAGGACCTGTACCCTGCTGGGGTGGGGAGACCCAGCCCTGGAGTAGAGGGCAGGGTGCCCCTGCACATGGGAACAAGAATGGATGGGAAATATGGTGGTCCTTGGCATTTCCTAAATGCATTCCTTTGTCCCTCACCGCCCAGTGTTTCCCTATCTCCACTTCCCATAGCTCTCCTACGTGGATTCGGACGGGAACCCCATTGGAGTCGTACAGATGACGTTCCTCCGGCTGCTGAGCGCCTCGGCCCACCAGAACATCACTTACAACTGCTACCAGTCCGTAGCCTGGCACGATGCCACCACCAACAGCTACGACAAGGCCATCCGCTTCCTGGGCTCCAACGACGAGGAGATGTCCTACGACAACAACCCGTACATCCGAGCCGCCTTCGACGGCTGCGCGGTACGTGGGGAAGGTTCCAGAAGGGGAAAGAAAACAAGTCGCTTCTCCACTGCCATTGATTTAGTTGCCTTGAGGGTTGAGTTTTTGTGAGCTCAGAAGCAGATGTTGAGCTGCAGCCCTGCCCTCCCCATGCACACACAGCCCTGGTACTCCTTTTCTTCTCTTCGGCTGTGAGCGATGTCCAGTGTTGCCAAAGGTGGCCCAGCACCCACAGCCTTTGCTTCTGCCTTCTGCAGGGCATCTGATTTAGGACTGAGCTCTGAGCAATCTGCCCTCAGGAGCTGAAAATCTGGTAAAGTAGGTGCTGCTTGCATTTAGTTCCAGATCCAGTTTGCCAGTGCAAAGGCGTGCATAATTCTCACCTTCTGCAACTGTGGTGCTTGAAGCCCACAGGGCTGAATGATGGAGATGTCTGACAGCAAAAGCCCTCCACATAATTTGAGATTAAAGTGGTTCTGTTCTGGCAGACACACTTCTACTGCAGGAGCAATGAGAAAAAATCAAATTAGAATCACTTCTTTTAACACTCTTGCAAGAGAGGAAAAGGGCATTCATCCCTCTACTGAAAATGCTTGGAAGTTGCACGGGGAGTTTTTTCCTCAAGTACTTCGTGTTTCCTGATAACACAACTTGTCCTCAGCAAAAAGAGCCCTCCCTTCTCCTTCATAAGTCTCAGGGAAGCTGCAAGATCACACACTGCACATTTTAAGGCAGATGATAACCTTTTTAGGTTAAGTGGTGCTGCTCAGGTGCCCTGCGTTCCTCTTCCTCCTCCCTAATTAGGAATATTTGCCTGGGAGCAGGACTGGAGCTCCTTTGAGTTTGTTTGCTTGCTTGCTTCTCGTTGGAGGCTCTAGCACTGGCTGCTGTCAGTGCAGCCAGCCTCAGTGCTGCAAAGACTGGCTGGAACAAAGCAGGGATCAGCAAGGTCTGGGTGAGCTCTGGTGCTGTGGAGGAGCATAGGGCTTTGGGCATCACTTCCAAGCTTCTGCCCTCTTCCTGCCCCTCTCTGCAAGGCAGGCTCCTGCGGGCTGTGGAGAGGAGGTAAAGACACAGGGGGAACTCACTGCATCCTGCAGGGATGGATTTGGTGCAGAGCCATATCCCAGCAGGATGCTGCAGGAGCCTTGCAGAGCGGTGCTCTGCCTCTCCTGCATTCCTGTACTGTCTCCAGGACCTCAGCAGGTCATCCTTGCTGAAGCGCTGGCAGTATCTATAAGATTAAGCCTTAATGTGGAAAATGAGGCCTGGTTATCCAGCCCAGCATTGCCACAGAGGCCCCGAGAGGCCCTGAACCCTGACTGTGATTGAGGCTGCTGCAGCCAGCACCAGAGGAGCTCCAGGGCTAATGTTTGGGCCATTATTTGAATATGTTTTTCCTGATCTTACAGCCCTTTCTCAGTAACTATGATACAGCCAATTCTTCTGAGACACACAAATCAGAGGGTAAGGTAGAGCCAAAAGCTGCTCCATAAATTCACTTGTTTGTGCAGCTTTGTATGCTCCCGGGTGCACTTCTGCTCCTCCAATAATTATTTATATTTCAGAAATAACTGTATGGCTAGCAGGCACAATAAAAAGACAACATCACCTTGTGAATTCCATCAAACTTTAAATGTGGTCTTTTCAGTAGTGCTCGGATAATAGTCAAACAAATATATTCAAATTAAATTGCTTGTATTTGCTCAACAACCCGTGTGTGTCCTTGGGGAGGCAAAACAACTACGCCACAGCCACAGCAGTTCTGCCATGCTCCTCTTCCAGCTCTGAGCTGTGCTGAAAGCAGCCTTAGTGCCACTCCATCCTCGTGACAACAGCTTCAAAGTGAGTGCTCAAGGCAGCTATCTCCCCAGCATCCTCAGTGGTGCCTACTGCATCTGCTGGGGGGTTGGGTGTTGAGTGGCTCTGAATTAGCTTGGGAAATGCCTGCGTGACACCATCTGTGTGTTCTCAGTTGACCAGTGAAGGTTTGCACAGGATAACCCACTGGCATTGGGTTGGAGGCACCATCAGAGCTCCTCTTTCTCCCTCTTCTCCCCCCAGGCAAGGAAGGGCTATCAGAAGACTGTTCTGGAAATCAACACGCCCAAGGTCGAGCAAGTACCTATCGTTGACATCATGTTCAATGACTTTGGAGAAGCGTCACAGAAATTTGGATTCGAGGTGGGACCAGCTTGCTTCCTGGGCTAAGAGCCACCTGAAAACTAGTCTCCAAATGAGCAACCTCGTAACCTCATTGCGCCATTTAATTAATTAAAAAGAAAAAAAAAGAAAAGAAAAAAAAAAAAGAGTTCCTCGTCACATGCACGTTCTGAAACTGGACAGCGATGGGTTATTTCCTTTTCGTTTTGTTTTGTCCTTCGTTTTGCCCGAGTCCCACACGAACCCACGCAGAATCGCATGACCTGACGCTGCCCACGTGGCCCAGAGACCTGTCCCCGTGCCACCGGGGCGACCACCACGCCTCTCTCCACTGCTGCTCCTGCAAGGCCACCTCCTCCGCCCGCGTATCCAAAGGTGGAAACGCATCCAAGACTTCTTCTCTCCACGAGATGATGCCGAGTGCTTTCTCTGTAGATTTTCGTTTGCTCGTTTCTGAGGAAAATGGATAGAAACTTGAAACCCCTGCGCTCAGCTTGACGTTAACTCCTGGCTCTACTGAAGTTCTTTGTGGTCATCTCGTTGACTTCTGTGAGATGAGCATCGGGTCTAGCAAGCAGATGTCATGGCCGTGTCCAGAATTTGTAGTATCTCCATTCAGTCACCTAATTCCACTTCTTACAAAATTTAACCTGATGAATTCGATTGCTAAAAGCCACCCTGGGTATCTCTTTCCCAAGTCTGAAAGGTGCTTATGTATTTTTTTTTTGTATGTTTGTAAGTAAATATTTGTATTGTATATTATTTTAAATCTTTCCACGTTCCCGGCTTCAAAACATGCATGTGACCCCTGCTGCCATCCCAACCGGGGGACACGGCCGTACCCCCGCAGCTGCTGATGCCTTTGCAATGATTTGCTCCAAAATAAGGAAAGCAACGCCTCTTTTTTTTGCTACAGAGCCCTAAAAACAGGATCTGATTTGCATCTCTGCCTTTTTGTGCCCCTGCTTAACCTTCACCTGGGTGTTTTAAGTTAATTCTTCTTGCCTCCTTGTTTCCCTCAGCGTTCTTTTAAAATAATTAAAAAATATTGATAATGATCTATTCCCAGTGGCAGATGGCACTGGCAGGAGAGATCCATTTGCCCACTCGGAATACCGAGCGTTAAAAGGAGAAGAAAAAAAAAAAAAAAGGGGCTGTTTGTTTTTACACGTCTCTCTGTGGTGCTATCTATTCGAGTAACGTTCATACAACACTGGTTGGACCCTGCCATTGGCCAAGCTCCCACTGGCCTCTGCTTCAGCTGCTTCCAACACAGACTGCACACTCCTGCTCCAGTCTCTGACTATAGATGCATGGCAGCTTCATATTCGCTGCATAGAAGACCTCTCCTTTCCTTTCACTGCATTACGGGAGCTTATAGGGCCCGTGTAGGAAGTATTAAAAGTGCTTACACCTTTGCAAAGAATATTCATGCATTTACATGGTGGTGATCACACCAGGTTGTGCTCGGTCGCTGGATGTTTGTGGTGCTAATTGATGTACTTGTCGCTGCCCGGACGCGAGGACGGAGCTGCGTTGTGCCATTCTCTTCCCCTTCCCGTGGTGGCTGCCAGATTGGCTTTCTTCCCCACGCAGCCCACTGCCACCACCTTCCTTCTCCACGTGTTGCTTTGTTTCCTCCCTGGTCGTTTCCTTAAATCTCTTGGCTGGAAAATCAATGTTGCAGGGGAATTTTTTTTTTTTTAATTATTATTACTTGGCCTGGAGTATTACAGCAACAGTGGAGCCGAGGGGGGGAAATCTGTCACCGTCAAGGAAAGGACATCACATTTACTGTGAAAAAAGGCAATATATGATGTCTTTCCCCCCCCTCCTGCCCAAGCAGAGAGCAGCAGTGCCCGTGGGAGGGAGCGAGGCGGGAGCTGCGATGCTGCTCGGTGCTTTCGGGTCTGCAAGAGCCGTGTCCATCCATCTCCCTTCTTGTGTTGTGTTCTGTCTGATTACTATTTTATTTTCTTTTTCCACTTGTGGGAGGGGGGTGAAAAAATGAAAAGGTGCTACCCTAAATCTGCAGACTCCAGCAGCAAAGCAGCAAAAGCGGGGATACAGTGATGTAGTGCCTAGCTCAGCTCCTGCTCACCTTGGCTCAGCCTCGGCCGGGGGCAGTGGGAATGTTTAGGAGGTTGCACGTTCCTGTCTGCAGCAGATAAGCCATATATATTCATGCATGTTCACACGTGTGCGCCTGTCTAGGTCATGTGATTCTGTTCTGATGAATTCTCATCAAGGGAGCTTTTTTCTTTTTTTTTTT
>VXAB01003365.1:114882-154008 GCA_013399175.1 Odontophorus gujanensis | reverse complement strand
AAAAAAAAAAAAAAAAAAAAATCATCCTCTGTTGAATTCCACAGTGTTGTAATTGTACTGAAGCTCCAAACTGTTCCAATTCCCCCAGACCACTTAGCTACGGTATTATTGCAATAAAATTACTACTTGTATTTGCAGACGTTCTTTTTGTGTAATTTTATTTCCCTCTTCCCTTAATATATATGACTTGAACAAATGTTGATAAGAAAAATAAAACCTATGGAGAGAAAAAAACAAACAAACAAAAAAAAAACAACCCAAAAAACAGAAAGTTTTAGTACGTAAGGCCCTTTTGGAAATATACTGTCAAATGACGCATTGTACATTTCTTCAAAGTCCAATAAACGTGTCATAAAATTTAAGTGTAATGCCCGTAAGAGCTATTTTTAAATATTTTAAACCTGTGTAATAAAGGAATAAATGTAATAGATTTTTTTTTTTTTTTCAATAAACCAAGTTTACTGTTTCCACCTAACCCGACATGATGTGAATGTCTTCTTGGAGTTGGTGGCAGTGGGGTTTCCCCATGACCCCTCCGCTCGGGGATGCAGAAGAGTTCATCGGAGCGGTGAAAGGGGAACGTGTGATGTAAAATAAGGACACCACGACTTCAGAGGGAGAGCCCCCCAGGCCTGGAGTGTTATTTCTCACTGAGGAACTTGGATGGACCCAGCGAGGTGAAGGACTTCAGCTGTGGGCTGTGACCATTGGCCGCCAGTTCTCTGTAGCAATGGACCCAAGGAGGCATTGCTTGGCATCGCAGCCTGTCCTCGGCTCATTGCACCCTGAGGTGAATCCAGGAAACAAAATGCCTTTGCAGCTGCTGGATAAGCTCCTCAGCCCCTAAATCCTGCTTCCAGGTGCTGCTGGCATGCGAGGGGAAGCAGCATGGTTTGCAGTCTGTGCTGCTGGGGTGTGCAAGAAGACGATGGCTCGCTGGGAAACTGCTGTAGGAGGTTGCCCATCTGTGCACCAGCACCAGCCACTGCTGCTGGATGTGCACTGCTCTGGTTCTCAAGTGCTTCGTGCAAAGACCATTGGGTTGGTGCTGCTGGCTTGCTGCAAGATGTCTGCACCTTGAAGGCACGTTGCAATGCAGCAGGTATGTATGGGAGAAACGCACGTGTAAGCATGCATCCAGCTCTGTGCACAAAGCTTTGCAGTGACCATGGCAAGCTGTGTCCCATCAGCACCTCCTCTTCATGCTTTGGCTGCAAGTAGTAGAAAATCACAGATTAAGGAGGCTGTGCAGATTAAGGATTGGTTCAGATAAGGATTGGTCGGGGAAACCTTGAGGTATTATAGCCAAATCCTCATCCAAACAGACCCCAAAAATGCAGTGGTACCACAGCTGGGGGAAGAAACCTGGGGAAAACCAGCATGAATTACACAGCCCAGGCTGGAAAGATTCATACGAATGCTGAGAAGTTTCAAGGTGATGTTCACCTCGCCCAGGCTGCTGTGCCAGCTAGGTCTGCAATAGATCATTGCACTGCAGCAAATACTTCTCGTGGGCGCCTCGGGGTCTCGCTGCTGAGAGCAGCTTTGATCTGCCATTAGGAAAAAGCAGAGATCCGAGTGAGGATCGACTGTTTGTGGAGCTGCCAGATGTGAAAGCATAGTATATTTTTCACTTCTTTCCATATAAGAAAGAATCTGTGATTTGGTGTGAGGGCTACAGGGCAGCAATTCTGCCACGTGCAACTGGAGGGTAATTCTTGGAGGACCCCCAGCAGAAAGCAGCAGGTTACTGAAGCACGAAGACAATTCAGTTTTGCTCCATGCTCTGAGATTCCCCTGTGCCCCAGCTGACCTCATCAGTGCAAACAGAAACTAGGACTGAGGAAGGCAGCAGGCTCCCACATGTGCTGCAAGCAATGCTCTGCACCCACCCCAGCACAGGTGCAGCAGTTAACCCAGAGCAGCTGAGCCCACTGCGTTCCCAGCTGCCATTACAAGAGCTGAGCCTGAGCAGGGTGTACCCCAAAGAGCATTTTCCTTTCAGCTACTCAGGCATGAGGATACAGACATTTGCTATTGGGATGTTTCCTAAGGTAAAGCATCAATTGTGGCTTATTTTCTGGGTGAAGTTGGAGTTTTTCTTTCTTCTGTGTACTTTTTCTTTAGCCCTATTTCTGGAGGAAGAGGTCCAGGTCCTCATGTTGGCCGTGTGTCTATCAGCTCCCTGGTGCTCAGCAGGGACGGACATGGGGATGGATGTAGGGACAGGCAGAGTGCTGTAGTGTGCCAGGAGTGGGCACAGTGCTGGCACACAGTGCTTGGTTCCATCTGCATGGCTGTGATCTCACCCCGTTTGCTCATTGCAAGACACGCCAGCATCAGTTGCAACGTGCCCTGCTCTATTATTATCTCTGGAAGCGATGCTGCTCCCAGCTCCTTAAATATACCACGTTTGCATGAGATGGGTAAAAATACAACTGGCTAAAAAAGAAGTGTTGGTTATGATTATATTTAGAGACCAGATCCTGGGGGTTTGTTCCCTATGATCTTGTGAGTTTGGGCAGAATATAAATAGGAGAAAACCTGTGAATGGGTGTTTTATACAAAAGGTTGGGCTTCCTGAGTGCAACCAAAGCCCTCCTGGAATGAGGGAAACAGCAAAGAGAGGTGGGAGGCAGTCACTGGGGGGGAGAGGAATGAGCTCTGGCATGGAGAGAATGTGAAGTGTTGGGTGTTAGGCTTTCGTGGTGTAGAAGGAAAACTGGAATTACTCTCAGTGCTCAGCTGCTTTCTATCCAGCGTCTTCTCGTCAGCTTTGACCTGGTTTCTTTTTAATAACTTCTCAATCAGATGATGTGAACTGATCCGACTTGCAGCTCCAGGGGGATAAATAAGCTGACCCTCCGTGCATCCGTGAGGACGCACAGAGGAGCTGCAGGTTCCTGGCAGCTCGCTGCCACCTGTGAGCTGAGCTGTCAAGGTCCCTGCAGAACTCACCCAGTGCATGCAAATTCTCTCCTCTGTTTTCCTACCACTGACTGCTCCACCAGATGCACAGTTCCCAAATTACTGTGATTTTTCACACGGGTGCCCTAAGCAGGACAGACCTCAGAGGTTTTGGGTGCCTGTGGAGTTCTGTAGAGCTTTTAGCTGTGTCCAGGTCCCACGTTCTGGCTCTGGGGCTGGAGCTGAGCCCGCTGAATGCAGCTGCCTCCTCCACTCTCCTTTTCAGCTCCATTTTTGCACAGTGCAAGAGCAGCAGGTGGGCAGAAATACTTCAACATAAAATTATCCATAAATCATCACTGTAGCAGGGACTTTGGTTGTTTTCTTCCCTTTCTTCTTTTCTTCCCATGCGTTTTTTTTCTTGCTTTCAGGCTATAGTAATGTCACTGCTTGGCAGCCCTTGCAGCCAACCTGGGCTGCTGTTCTCAACATCTGCCAGCTGCTCTCTTGCCATTGCACAGCGACACAATATAACAAAGCCTCTGAGCTTCTTGAGACTTCACTCAAGGTTTCTTCCCATGCGGGAGGCACTGCTTGGGAGGAACTGGTTCCCAACCCATCCCTTCACTACTGTTTCCAGCTGGGGGATGGCAGCCTCCCTATGGAACAGCAGCATTCGTACCCCCTCCAGTGCAAATGCAAGGAGAGCTTTGTTCCCAGCACATTCCCTGGTCATGTAATCAAGCTGCCGGATTTAGGGCTCTCATTGGGTTTTCCCTGTGTCACAACACTGAAAGCTATTTTGCTTTTGATCCCCAAAGAGAGAGGAGCGTTAATGCGCTGCAGCTTTATTTATGGCATCTATTGCTTTTTCATTTCTTCCTTGTAACTTCTGGCTGCAGATTTTTCCATCCGGGGGCATCATGGCAGCGAAGTGATTTTCTCCAGAGGCACAAACTCAATAGTTCAGACAGGCCCTGAGTGTTTCTACCTTCCCAGCAAACAAAACTTAGCAATTTATGCTTGTACTTAATAGGTTTTCTCAAATAGCCCAGAGCAAAACTAAACACCCCAAAGAAATCAAACACGTGAAAACCCTCAAGAAGAAGCTGTTTTTCTTCTTCTGAGAGAAGCCAACACTTGTTTTTTTTAAGGGATGCATAACCAAGAGAGCTCTGAAGCGCTAAAATTACATCTTGTACAGCACAGGCTGTCACGCTCAGAGGAACCCCAGCATCGCTGCTCAACACAGCTGAGCACGGAGAGCAGATCTGCCATCCATGGGTCCTGGGCTGGGACACAGTGTTCTAGTTCTGACTAATTATTACTATGTTAATTTGACAAAGAGACGTTCCCCTTTGCAGGAAATTGCCAGCACTGTGCTGTGCTTTTCTGATTTATTTTTTTCAGCTGTTCTTTAATTCTGGAAGTCTGTTTTCTCCACACTGTCAGGTTGGTCCATTCCCCTGGTGCTGACTGCTGTGGGATGATGGGGTCCTCCCTTATTGCAGCTGAGCCACAGTCTTCTGCCACAGAAACATGCTGAGCTGCTGCCCTGGAGATGTGGCTAGTCGGGAACCTGATGAGGTTTAACAAGGGTGAGTGTAGAGCCCTGCATGTGGGGAGGAATACCCACGTACGTCAGTACAGGTTAGAGGATGTCCTGATGGAGAAGAACCTGGGTGTTGTGGTTGACCACAAGCCAGCGGTGTGCCATCGTGGCCAAGGAGGCCAATGGGATCCTGGGGTGCATTACAAAGAGTGTGACCAGCAGGGTGAGGGAGGTCTCCCCTCTGCTCTGTCCTGGGGAGGCCACATCTGGAGCACTGGGCCCAGTGCTGGGCACCCCAGATTGAGGCGGACAGGGAACAGCAGGGGAGGTGGCAAATCTTCTCTGGAGATATTCAACACCTCCTCTGGACTCCTTCCTGTGTAACCTAGTGTAGAGAAGCTGCTTTAGCAGGGGGTTGGACTAGATGATCTCCAGAAGTCCCTTCCAGACCCTGAATTCTGTAGTTCTGTGCTGTGCTGTGCCTGCTTCCACCCCATCCATCCAAGACCTGCAATGTCCCCTCTGCAGGGCAGGTCGTGGCCACAAGTGTGATGCTGAATTTCAGGAGCAACCACCCGAAAGCCCAACAACCCTCTTTGTGCTTCGCCTTTCAAGCAGGCTGATCAGAGACCCTGTTGAAATGGAAATCAAAAAGCTGCCAGGCTTGGAACATTAATTAAGATACACAACAGGGAGAAGCTCGGAGGGGAGCATCTGATTGTGAGTTATCTGCTGAGAGAAGAAAACGTTTGTGGATTCGACGCACACATATCATTTTGGTGGTGAATGAAAGAAATTGAATCAAACTACATGGGAAGTTTGTATAGCTCCGTGGATTTAATTTTCAAACTTGCATTGTGCAAAGATTAACCTTGCTGAAGGGCATGAGCAAAACAGGCAGAACATGTACAAGTTAATCCCTGATTTAAGTTTCTTCAAGAGGAAGCACCAAGCCGAGCTAAATACGTATTGTATACAAATACCTTTTTTCCCCTCCCACTGCTTTCTTCCCAGCTCTGCGTTGTGGCTGCTTCTGCTGAAGATTCTGCCCAGCACACCTGCAGGCCTGAACCAGCAGTGCTCCTGCACAGTGTAGCTGTTGAGCAGCCTGTTATTGCTAAGGAATATTAATATTTTTGAGTAGGAACCTGTGTCCTTCAGCATGCACTGCTGCAGCTGTCCCTGCCCCTTGCTCCTGAAGTCCTGGTTGCTACTAAGCCCTGTGGTCTCCCTTCACCCACATCCATGGGGCAAAGAAAAGGCACAAATTAGCCCAAAACCTCATTGCTCTAGGGAAGAAAGCGCTGGGGCTGAAGAATGCCTTTGGAAAAGCCACTTGGTCCCAGATAGCCTCTCTCATCTCTGTCTTCATGGGTTCTGTACTCTGAGCTAATTGCTTTCCTATCCGTTCTGTTGTGAGTTTATTACACTGAGCTCCCCTCTGTGCACCATGAGGGATTGCACCAGGCAGCAGCGTCCCATTGCTGCCAACTGGACTCCAACATCAACCCTGGCACAGATCAGGAAGGGGACCAGCATCACTCCCAGCCTGCCACATGTGAACTCTCCACGGATTAATTAATGCTCTTCCAGGGCCCAGAGTACTCCAGGAATGGTGTGTTTATTTTTAGTAGGACTGAGGGGGATGCATAACTCACTTCTCCATATTTCTCTCCCTTATCTCTTTCCTCTCATTTCATGTCTGGCAAAACACAGTCACTTCTATTGCGGAGTGTTTTCCAATCTAATTAGCTAAATGTTTTCACTGGGGTTTGAGACCCTTGGTTGAAAGCCAGCTGTTTGCTATTAGACGCTGCTAATAAGGTCAGCTACTCTCTGGGCTCAAAATATTTGTGTGAAACACTGCAGATAAAAGCAACTAGGAACCCACACACAATGCCATCACAGCATTGCCCGTTGCAGCCGGCACCTGTGAGGCCATGGGTGTACCCCTATCTCCTCATGGCCACGTATGGAGGGCTGCACAGTTCTCCTTTTTCCTCCTCTTGTGAGGGCTGAGGAATAATTCATTTGCTACCTCATTTTTATTTATTTATTTATTTTTACCCGCTCCCCTCTGAAGATTGATAGCCCTTAACTGTAAGGGGGAGAAAATCAACTTGTGCTGATCTACGACCACATGCTATTTATTCTCATGGAGCCTCATCTGCAATTTGTTCAGCATCTTTGGAATTAAAATTCCTTTGCAATCTCCCCAGATAGCTGAAAATACGCTGTTATTGCCCTCTCTCAGATGCCTTCTCCCTGCGATCAGGGCACGGCGTTATCAGTGCTGTGTGTTCTGCTTTGCATTCAGAGTGGTGTGAAAGTCTTGGGCTGTAAATAATGTCCCCGTGTGGCTCAGGCAGAATTATTCAGAGCCGTTTCTTTCTCATGTTTTTCCTCTTTTCTTTCTTTCCCCCTTTCCCTTCCTATCTTTCTTTCTTCAGATCTTGGAACGGGTGATAAATTAATCACTTCTTCCCCCGTAGCAACCGCCAACGTACAATATGGAGCTGATTTCTTCACACCTGTGATTTAGGCTCAGAGGTGATCCTGCAAATGGGAGGAAAAAAAAGCACAAACAAGAGCTTATTGTGTGGATCCTGTGCTGCCTGGGAGGCGCAGAGCATCAGACCTAGAAAGGAGCACGTGGCCCCACTGTCCCGCTCTGTCCCGGTGCATTCCCATTGCTTTCTGGAGCAAATTAAAACTGAAGACCTAAAGATCAATGCCACCCAAAAGCTCTGACCCACAGTGACTTTACTCACTTGAAAAGGCTTTTCTGGGGCAGGTCCAACCCCCATCACTTGGATTTGTCTCTATTTATTTCCTAAAAGCAAAAGGTTTCACTTTGTTTTGTTTCTGATTCCCCATACAGCTAATCAGATTGGCGAGCAGAGAAAGCTTTCAGGAGAAGGAGCTGCTGATGAGCTGACAGCACACAGAGCTGGGTGTGCAATCCCAGCCTTACCCACGGCCTTGTTAAGATCCGGATGCCTTATTGAAGACATACACCCAGCTGGGCTTCGTATCAGGGTTTGTGGCTTCTCTCTCCTTCCCTCCCCTTCCTGCCATTTTTTCCCTCATCATACAATTTGCTGCTGTGTACTGGAGGGGCTTAGAAATATTATCCAGAGCATGGAGCAGAAAAAGCCACAGCTCCAACCCATCGGTACCGGAGCAGGTGCTGCCCTCCCAGAAAGGCCAATTGCAGATAAAGAACTGCTCATTTGTCTGCAGCCAAGGGAGCGTAAATTATCTGCCTGAAATATGAGTTCAATAATCGAGGCTGAAAATAAAACAAAGGTGGGGGAAAATGGGAACCTCATTATGTGGTCACCATTGCCATGTCTTGCTGCAGCTCTGAAAGGTGTTGTCTGAACACAGGGGCCAATGTGGGGACAAAGAGGTGGAAACTGGAGATACAAGAGCAAGAATGAACAGGAGGCAGTAGGAGCAGCAGCACTGCCTCTATCCACAGCAAGTTTGGGAGATGTTTTTGCCCTGGAAGAGAGAGGTTTAAAAGACAGTGCCAAGGGCACAAAGAGGTTGAGGTGTGTGAAGGGCTTCAGCGTGTGTTCGGGTCCCATCTGTCACCCCCTCCTTTCCTGCAGCTTTTTCATCCTGTTTCTCACAATTTGTCTGTTATGTGCCTCTCATCATTGAAAATTCCAGAACTGCTCACATGCAGCTCTTTTCTGGATGGGAAACTTTTCAAAATGAGAAACTTTCCCAGATCCCCATGTTGTTAAAAAACCATTTGCTCCTAGAAGGGATACTTGGAAGAAAATTTATCAGCCAGCTGTAAAAATAAATCATTGAATATCACTTCCTTTGACTGATGAGATTTATGAGTGCTGGGTAGGTGATTTATAGGGAAGATCACTTAAAAGTGCTCTCTCAACCGTACTCAATAAAACCAAAGTCTGCCCAACACCGGTGCTCTCTGTGCTGTCACAGGGCCATGCCCCACTGCACTGAGAAAGGCAAGGACCCCATGCATAGGATCAACCTCATTGCTGCTATCTTATGTTGGAACACACTCGTTTAGGGAAGAAGAGGGATGTGTGGGGAGATGAGTGGCACAGGGATGGCACTGTGGGGCAGGGAGGTGAATCCCTTCCTGGGCTGACACTGACCCATCAGGACCCAGAGGAGATGGTGCAGGATGCCACAAGGGGATAAATGTCTCTCTGATTTTGAATCTGGGTTGATGTTTTGATGTCTTTGCAGCTGTTTAGGGTCCCCAACCTCTCCAGAGATGGGAATAAGTCCCCAGTCCCTGTCCAGATCTGGGGCTTAGCTGCTTTTCTGAATCTGTTGAGGTTCATTTATGGCTGTATCTGCCCATATGCTTAAATCCCAAAGAAGTGCAGCCTTCCAAATGTCTGCTCACTTGTGATGAATAATTTTGGCTGACAGGCAGTCAAGAGAAGATGAGTGGTTTCTTTGCCATCCGCATCTTTGAGACACTTGGTGAGAAGTTCCCATTTGCTGCAGCTGGTGACAGAGCAACTTTGGTTTTCTCTTTTTATCTGGTCAACCTCAGCGCCTTACTCAGAACGGACTCAAGCAGAGACTTTCCCCTCATGTTGTAAATCACAGTGGGATAAATGCAACCACGGGGCCCACCAGGTGCCAGGCTGAGACTGCTGCTGTACTCCCCAGACTCAGTGTCACACACAGAAGACATCTCCGAGCCAGAAGCAGTAATAACACAGAGGAGAAATAATGTGAGTTTATCTGTGTCATTGTGCCTGTCCCAGTTGTGCTCCAGACCAGGTTGGAGGAGTCTGTGTGACATAAAAGGCTTTAAAGAGTGAAGGGATGAATTTCACCTGAAGCAGTTTTTCCCAGAGGCTGAGGGTTACAGCGCATTTGCTTTAGTGCCCATTCTCCGCAATGGATCCAGTGTGAAATACTGCGTGAGAAAAGAGCACCTCCATGCACTAAATAGAGCTCTCAGAGAGGAAAAGCAGTGCTTTCTGAGGAGCATGGGACCCAACAGAAGCTCTGCAGCACCCTCAGTCTGTGTGTGGCATCTGCTGACATGTCCTTCTTGGCACCTACGGAGCATCTGTTCTCCCTGTCAAACATCTCCCCGGTTGTGTCTGCCTATGGAAGAATAAAGTCCACTGAAGAATAAATAACTCGCAGGAATAAAATAAATGGAAAAAGCAAATGTTCCCATGAAGGGAGGGTACCAGGCTGTTCAGCTGCTGGTAGTGTTTTTCAGCAGAACCGATTTCTATGCTGGATGCAATGGCCATAAGGGCTGGAAGATTTGCTTTGCCCTAGGGAATCACAACCCAGAGATGTGGTGGGATTTTCCAGGATGGAACGTGGGAAGTTTAACTTATTCTATAGATCATTAACATGCTATCAATTAGGAAAGGTGTGCCAACAGCCACAGACAAAGGAGCGAGCCCTGGGAGCAAGGTTAGTGCTTGTAGGAGCATCCCTGATGCCAACGCATGACCTTACTAAGGGCTGAAGTTAATGCAGATTCAACAAATAAATAAACATTTGTAATAGGTCTGGTACCTGACCTCATCCCAACGCTGATCACTAACAGAATTATTGACCTGATCGTTCGCTGCTGGAGAATTTTGGAAATGCCAGGTGGGTGTTCATAAATCACACAGTACCTCTCATTTTTCTTCCTGGAGTCAGCCCGATGCTGGGACTGCGTAAATCACGGTGTACAGAGCCTTTATTGGGTGCCATAAATCTCAGAGCTCTCACCTTCATTTTTATTTTATTTTTTCCTTTTGTCTTTAATAATTAAAGCTCAAATGAAGAGCAAGAAGGGCTGAACCCCTCCATAAGCTCTGAGTTTTGGGGGGATTTCTGGGGTATTTGCTGTATTTTGGGGTGTTCCCCAAACTCCTTGTCCAGCCTGAGCCACAGGGCTTCCTAACCCCATATGCAAACACAGCAGCAAAATCTGAGCTGAGGGGCTGTTAGGGGACCTCAGAGTATTGCTGTCAGGAAATTCACGCTGAGCACTACACAGAACCAAAAAGACCCTATATATATATGTACCTATTTGTAGTTTCTGTCTTTCGTGGGCCCTCCTTCCAAGTTAGGATGACTGAGGTGATCATAAGGAGATAGGAAAGGGGTATTTAAGGAACCACCCGAACAGTTTTAGAAATGGTTCTCGGGGGGAGCACAGTTATAAAATTAAGGCAATTAGACTGACCACGGGTTGTTTTTCCCCTTCATGAGGAAGCACACAGTGGTAGATAATTAAGGCCGGTGTAGATGTAAGGATTAGTATTCCCATCTGCGAAGGCCACAGTTTTAATTAGTCACTGGGTCTTTCTACAGGGCCGTGTTAATAGACAAGGGCGTGGAGACCTTTTCCTTTCTCTTTTTACCAGGTTCATTACAGCCCTGCTTATTGCCAGGAAGCATTACAGCTTTGTGCTTGCAGCAGCTTTAAAGGCAGATGAAAGCAATAAGAAAGGGTCACCCCAGAGGCATGCCAAGCACACCACCCCAGGTGAGAACTCCTCGGTTGCTGTCTTGGTTTCCCAAGTTTCATGCTGCTGTGCTCCACAACTTTGGGGGATGTAGCAAATCCAGCAAAGCTCTTGGTCTCTGATAAAACTCAGTCCAAGCCAGAAGGACATTACTACTCTTGACACATGAAGTCACTCAGCCAAGTTTCTCATAAAATAACAGAATCACGAAATCATTTGGGTTGGAAGAGGCCTTGCAGACCATCTGGTTCCAACCTCCTGTCCTGGGCAGGGACAGCTCCTGCTAGAGTGGGCTGCCCAAAGCCCATCCAGCATGGGGTGTGTGCAGAGTAACCTGGTTGCTTAGCAAACCATTAATCTCTTGGGTTTATTGATGAATGAAGATTATTTGTGGGTCTTTGAAATGCAAGTATCTGCCTCATCCCTTTTGTAATTGCATCAATCTCTGTACTGGGCTGTAGTAAATCAGATGGACCAAGTTTGTGAAACCTCTGCTATTAAACTAGGGTAAAACTCATGTAAATGAGATCAGAATCACGCCCAAACCTGGCAGTAAATGAACTGCAGCAGCAAAAGCAAGTTTAATGGCTGTGTACCGCAATTTAATGGATGTGTACAACCCTTGTTTTATTGCTAGGTTTTAGGAGGATAGCATCCATTTAATTGACTTTGATAGAAGGAGGTCTCCTTAGTACTGCAGACTAGGGCAAAACCAATCATGAATATAATCAAGGTATTTTCTTCAAACATGTATTTTGTCATGCAGTAACACCTGCCCTGCAAACCTTGCTGGCTGCAGAAGCTCTGTTCCATCCCTGTTATGGGGAAGAGCACTCCTTTCCCACATGGCCCCTCTCACCAAGTTTGCACCTCGCTATTCTCTCCAAGCAGAGAAATGGTTCTGCTGTGGCTGGCTGCAGACACTGCATTTCACTTCAGAGTGGGGCCACGTCTCTGGATTCCTTCAGTAACAGAAATAAGCTAAAAATAAATGCCAAAAGGTAGGACAATTATCACACAATTAATTTCAGTCCTGTCACCATAACATTCTGTTTGACCTTATTCATTGTCACTTGATCTTCAGCTCGTTAATATTTCAGGTGACCTTTGGGGCTGCGAAGAAGCTGCTGTTTCCCACTAGCATCCATGAGTCAACGTGAGCATCAAGTCACTGTGGCACTCCGAAACTCATTTATCATTCCATTTAAGGTGTCAGCAGACCCATTATTCAAATGAATGGCCACACATGCAATCAATCTTTAATGAAACAATAATTGCACCTTCCACTCTGCAAGACCTCTGCCTTTCTTAAAGGTATCTTGTGTATTAATTATTGAAGACATTTGTGTTTTACCAGCAGCAAGTTATGTTTTATCAACTGCCATCTTTCAAGAGAGTTTTAACTGGGAAATTTATGATTCTTGACTTCACTGAGGGAGAAAAAAACAACAGATACTGTTCTTTCTCTTGCTTTAGCATTTCTCGTGATTCTAGTGATGTTTTCATCTGGCCTGAATCAGAAAGATGGTCCCAATGCGATGTTTGGCAGCAAAGAGAAAGTGTACGTAGATGCCACTTCCAGGTGACTCTTTTGAATGTCCTGTGCAAAACGCTCCAGTTCTGTAACAAGTGGTCTTTGTGGCAAAGTCAATGAAAGGACCCATAAAATGTTCCCAGGGTGGGATACCTCAGGGCTGCCTGTGTCTCTTTTCCCTTGAAAAAAAATATTCAAACTTGTTTTATTTGTCAAAATTGGAAGGGGTTGAATTCTGATGCATATGGCAGGAAAGCATGGCTTGCACCACGTGATGCCCCTTGATTTCCTTTGCCTCATAAAAAGCCACCACTGTCACAGGCTGATCTGGGGTTGGCGTTGGCATTGCCATTGCCATTGGCGATGGGATTGGTGTTGGTGTTGGCTCACTCTGTGTATGAGTTGGCCTTGAATTCAAGGGAAGGTGAGCCAAAAGGTTGAGTGCTGGCAGGGTCTGGAAACTGAGAAATCTCATCAACGTTTAAGTTTTTATTAAAACAAAAATTTGTGTGCGTTTATTGACACTGAGGTTCTTCTCTTTCTGAAGGAGACTCGTCAGAAAAATGCAACTGCCTGGTTGAGAGGTATGTGGCACAGTGACAGAGCAGTGCTTTGAGAAGTGAAAGAAGTGATGGTGTGATAAGTGCCACTGTTGATGGTGTGATAAGTGCCACTGTTGGTGGTGTAACCTCTGTGGATTACAGAAATAGTAGCAGTGCACTGCTCTAAATACAACTATAGGGAAGTTAAAATTAAGCAAGTATCCATTACTAGTTTGTTTTTTTAATTAATATCTCAATATTGCATTATACTTCTTATGTTTTTCCCTCACCCTAATCTCAACTCTTCAGCAGTTATTCTAGCTGAATATTTTGTCTTCTCTCTATTAATCCTGGAATCACTAGCAGCCTAGTTGGAAAAGGATATTACAGTGGCCCTGTACCCTGAGCTGTTTGCACTGCTGTCCCCACGGAGGGGACACAGAGAGCTGGCTGGGAGAAGAAAATGAACAGTTCTATTTATGCAGCAAGTAAATGATCACGGTGCAAGGTAAATATGTTAACAAAGAGCCTCTGCTTGCAGCAGCTGTGACAAGGCTGTGTCTTGGTGAGCAATATCTCTGGTTGTTAAGTTTCTCTCTGGTTCATATCGACTCTCTCTGTGCTGCACTAGGGCAGCTCTTGCATTGTACAGCAGAACTGTTATGCGTCAAGCAACCCATTGTGCAGGTAAAGCTTCAAGCACAGTGCTGTATGCTTTTTCCCTCTCTCTCCAGAATGATTTCCATTTGCCTACTTTCTTTCCTCCTCTTAGCTGCCCTGGGTCAGGGTGTCCCTGTACTGACTGAGGGCATGGATCTGGCTCATGTTGGGGGGTTGTTGTTGAACAGACATCCCATGGCTGTCACCCAGGTAGGGCTCACCTGCATTCACACAGCCCTGGCTATAAGGAGCTATTCTGGAGCAGAGCCCTGGAGCAGTGGGTAAGAAAAAAAGCCATTAAACCCTCCTGCCAGCACAGGATTAGTTAGTGCAAGGTTAAATCTCACTTATTAAAAGACTGGATAGCTGGGTGATAAATGGTACGGCTTCCTTTATTGTTTGGTAATTAATTGTTTGAATCCTGTTGTATTAAGGGGAGTGAAAGAGGAAAGATAAGAGAACAGAGATGCCCTGTTCCTTCTGTACATGCTGAGCTCCATTCACTGTGAAAGGATTTATAGTTTTCATCATAATTTAATTCTAAAACATATCACTTAATTAAAAGGATTTATTAAAAATCCCCTGGCAGTGCCTTTTTATGATTAGCCCAGGAATCAACCCTTGAATGTCATGGAGACAATTCGTCAATTGATTTGCTTAACTGCACAGGTTTCACCCCTCCCTGCTCTGAATGGAAGAAAGAAATCCATAGTCAAAACCTTAAAAATCTCAAGGATGGATCGGTTTGCTGATTCCATCCCTTTTTTTTTTTTTTTTTTTCCATTTCCTTCCTCCTATCCTTGGGACTGATTTACAAACCTGTGCTAATGAGCCAATTAACAGTGATGATGGAGAGCTCAGCTGTGCATCTGTCCAATGGTTGTGAGCAAGGATGGGCACAGTGCTCACTGTGACGTGCCATGTGGGCTCTGCAAGACGTGCACCCAACTCAGGGAGATCCATCAGTCCTATGGGAGGAGAGCTCTGCTTCCTGACAGCATCGCTGGAGGCAAAGGCTTGGGAGCATTTCTAGGCTTCTCAAATTGCCTCAAGGCTCCAAATATTGAAGGCAAATGAGAGCACAAATGGGTTTGTGGATGAGCCTCTGCCCTCTTCATCCTTTCTGGGGAAGAGGAGACTCATTCAGAGGACTCTGAGACGGGAGCACATCACACCATAGGAGTCAGCTGGCTGTCACCAGCCCTGGCCGCTGCCATTTGTCTCTCTCAGTTACTCTCTTCCCATTTGAACTTCTGATAAAATGTCTTGAACTGCTCTTCTCTGAACCTATAAATCCTCCCTTAACCCAAAAGGAGAGCTTGGAAGTCTTATTAAAAAACTCATGAGTGAGTTCAAACCTTCTCCAATGCCACTGTGCCTGCAGCCTCTTGAGTCTTCCACAGTGAATTCAGGAATTTCTGTTCTGACTTTGGCATTGCTCCCCAGGCTGACTCCTCGTGCTGAATACAAATCAGCACTTAAGGGCTCCTTCTCCAGATCCTCACATCAGGCTTAAATGCAGTAAATCTTTGGATGTAGCTGTCTATTAGCTCTGTTTATTAGATCTGGGAGGACTGGCAGAGAGAGGAGAGGGAAAAAAGCCTGCAGAGGGAATGCTCTTTCTGTTCTTCTCCAGCAACACAATGTGATGGGGACTGAAGGTGAAATACTGCATCGGGAGATGCATTTACAATCTGCCCACGCTGATATTTTAATTGGCCCCTGCATGTTAACAGGAGGTGATTCCAGCACTGGGAGCAGCTCCTCTCCATGTCGACCCCAGACCGGTCTATATGCTCAGTGTTTTAGGTGGGATATATGAAGGTGCTGAAATTGTTTGGAAAAACAAAATGTTTTCCACCATTCTTAAGGGTTTTGTCTCCCTAATCCTGTGTGACCCCCTCCTGTTCATAGTCTCCCAACCTCTCACACGGGCTCACAATGCTCTGACAGCAGTCCCTATGACAATGTGATCAGAGCCATGCAACCCTGCTTCCAACCAGCAGACAGGACTTGTCCTTTGACTTAAGAAGACAGGGACACAAAGCCCATCTCACCAGTGCTTTTTCCCACATCCTATGCTTCCATCCTGGGCTGGCCAGGATGCTCCTGGGACTGTCTTCTGAGTCCTGAGTAAACTGCTGACCACATCATTCCTCTTCCCACTTGGTCCCTTGGAGATATTTTTTCCCGAAGCTTTCAACTCTCCCATCTCTTCTGTTGAGGAGTGAAGGTTGCTGGTGTAGCAGCTCATTTGCATTACAAAATGTGAGCTGTTGTCCTTAGGCTTATGAAGAACTGTCAGAGGACTGAATTAAAGCACAATGCCCCAAGTCCCTCTTGGTTTGTATTTAATTAAGGCTTTTCATTCATCATTTATTTCTGCATCCCATCTTCTTTGGTAGTTTATCAAAAAAAAAAAAAAAAAGAGAAAAAAGGTTTAAAAAGGTTTCCTCCTGACAAAGATGCTGATCAGTGTTTTCTGAAGGCAACAGGCTTCTCTGATGCCTATACTTCTTATTCCTTTAACACATGCATATTTTTTTAATGACAGGCACTTTTAATTTACTTTTTCCTAAGGAGGGTCCTGCCAAGCTTACAAGAAACACACACACACTCACACACATACATAGTGCGTTTATATATATCTCTTCTATTTTAACTCTTCTCACAGTGCTGGTTAAGTGCTGCTCCTGACATGAGTGCCCAGTGCCCCTGAAGGGTGGCGAGCTGCATATGCCACTTCAGTACAGAACTCACAGCCATGAAGTAGGGGCAGTGAGGAGTCTGTCTGATTCTTCCCAGGTGCTGCTCTGCACCAGCAGTTCCCACCTTCCCTCAGCACCTGTCCCTGTGTGAGATCTGGAGTCTTCCAAGGCTGGATATAGGAGTAATGGTGTGCACAAGCCTTGATTTGGTTTCTGCATAACTCATTCTTAAAAGAAGGGCTCGCTCTCTCTCTCTCTCTCTCTCTCTATATATATATATATATATATATATATATACTCCCCCATCTTTCCTCTAGTTACACAAACGTAATCTCTCAGTGCAGATTATTAAGAATGCTCGCACATCCCCAAAGCAGAGCAGCTCAGGTGTGACCAAGCATGCCCGTTCCTGCGTTTCACCCTTTGAGTGCTTCACAAATCAAAGAGAATCACTTTCAGACAGTGATGAATTGCTTATGCTCCCATTTGTTTGCTTGGAGTCCTCCTTTGAGAAAATATGAATGTTTTTGCTGGCTGTGAAAGTGTGGGGGAGATGCTCCAGTCCTCTCGAGGTGTGAGGAGCAAGCTGGCACCCATCTCCATCCCTGTAATGCTGCACTGGGGTGTTCATAGCCACACTCCAGGCTGCGTGGGTATGGAGCTTTGTCACAACACATCATCCCAGTTTGGCTGGATCCTCTTTTCCTTTATAAACCCCATCCACTTTGCTCCTGATCTGACCTGACTTGTCTTTCTGGCTCTGCCTTGACCTGTGATGGCTGCTGCACGTGATCTGCTTTTACATGGGCCTGATTGATGATCTGCCCCATCCTCTGAAGAGCTGTGTCTCAGTGATGACATTTTGGAGGAGCCGTCAGAATATCACTACACACAGACTTGCCAGAGCAGTTCCCCAGCTCCCGTCCCTCCTGACAATGCATTACTTAAGAAAATTAAAGCTGAAGCATGTATTTGAGCATCCTTCTGATGTAGGGGGTCATGTATCAGAGACGTTGCTGGAATGAAGAAGGGGCCATTTGATAGCTTTCTCTTTGCTCAGATTTTTCTGGCAGCATTTATCAATTATTTGGGTCCACATTATGAAGCAAAGACTCCTTGCCATGACACCAGTTGTTGCTGACAGCTGGGATCTTAGGTCCCCTTGATCATGTGGGCTTTGCTCCTGGGGGCAAGTAGAGTTTCCTCCTCTCCTTTACCATATGAGCAGGAGAAAGGTATCCTTGCCCAGGCTCATCCAGTGCTGATCCTCCTGCACTGCCATCACAGCACAGAGTAATGGAGAGAAATGGTTGGGGAGGGGAGAGCAGGGGGCACCCAGGTGCTTGTGCAGCAATAACTTATTTACTTAGAAACTGGAAAGGTGTGTTAGCTCTGCAGTGTGTCTGAACACACCAGGGGTGAGGAGAGCTAGAGAAGGGAGAAAATGGTATATCTCGATTCATTTTAACTCTTCCCTCTCTTCTTTCAGACACAGTTAGGATGGTGAAATGCTCTGGACATGATGTGTGACACATCACATGATGGCCTGGGAAATAAGTATGGAAATAAGAGATGTGGTTGTGCAGCACTGCTTCAGAGCCCAACTAAACAGAGTTTAACTGCATTCCTGGCTGCAGGCTCACCCCAAATCCCTGCTGCAGTTCCACACTGTAGGGGCTTGGAAGGTAAGGACATAGGGAATGGATGACAAGGGGCATTATGGTTATTTGTTCCAGCTGTAGGGTTCTGGTGTAGGAAGCCTGTGAGGCTGAGTTCCCTCACTGCCTTTGCATATTGCCCTGCATGGCTGGGCTGGGCAAAGCAGAGCTTTTACTGCCACTTGCCTGAATATATACCTGTTCAGAGGATGAATAAAAAGCACTTTTCTCAGTGCTGTCAGCTGGGCTCCTTTTACTAGCAAGTTTTGCTCATTTTGCTCTCACTTAATAAGAGCTTTAACAGGCAGAAGCAGTGTACTGCACTTTCTGAAATAGCCCCTGCTCAGCAAAGAGCTGGTATTAGGGAAGCACTGAGGCTAATTGTTAACACGAATTTTGGAGCAGAAGCTGCACAATGCTTTGAGAATGTACAGCCAAGCTCTGCTCCACAATGCAGAACTGAAATTGCCCTCTTTGGAGACAGGGTCACATTTCATTTTGTCATTCAGTTTCCAAATACACAGAGTGCTTGCAGCGGTGTTACAAAACATTCACCTCACTGTTAATCTGTGACACAACCTAACCTCCAGAAATGCTCCTCTAGGGAAAGAAACAGTGCATTTCCTTCAGAGTGCTTCTTTCCCCCCCTCTATTCTCACTGCTTTTTTCTTGTTTCTGAAGGCATCCACTGGTATCGATTGGAGCCGGGTCCTGAAGATCTTGCTGTGAGTGGAGGGCAGGTGAGGGCAGCACAGGGCACAGCACTGCATGCACCTATGATGGAATGCTTTGCTGTTGGGGACTGGGCGAGGAATGCAGGAAGAAGAGGGCTGTGATGACCTTTGCTGCCTCTTGGCACAAGCTCACCCTGCCCAGAACTGTGCAGTTCTGTGAAACACACAAACCTCAACATAGCTCAGGAATGTAAAATGCTCTGTGGACAGAATGGCCGGGATGAAGGATGCTCTATGGACAGGATGGCTGGGATTCAGGTTGTGTTATGGCCAGGATGGCTGGGATGAAGGATGCTCTATGGATAGGATGGTCAGGATTCAGGCTGTGTTATGGACAAGACTGCTTGAAGGATGCTTTACGAGCAGGTTGGCCAGGATGAAGGAAGCCATGCAGGCTGATTGCTGCCCCTTGGCAGGAGTGCTGGAACTGCTGCACTGGTGCAGAGCTGGGCTAGCTAGCTTTAATTGTCCTAAGACTCTGATTGATTTCTTTTTTTTTGTTCTTGTAGCTCATTACCCAGCAAGTCATTTTAATTAACACCATCTAATATGGGTTGAGGTGTATTTTGCAAATGTCAGCACTCTTAATTTTTTTCCCTCTCTGTGGACCAAATGTGGAAAGCTACAAGAGGACAGTGCTAAATGATTTCAGTTGATTTAGCAGTGGTAAAGCAAGTCATTAGCAAAGTGCTTTATGAAGCCATAAAAGTCCTTTCCAAGACCTTTATGGGATTCTTGGGGAAAATCCGTTTGTCACAGAAGATTATGCACTGACTGCTCCTCATCTGAAGAACAAATGGGTGGGAGAAAACGTGGGGTCCTGCATCTCATCCTCAGACACAAATGGGAATACATATCCTCCCTCCCCCATCCCCTGCAGCTCTGCTCCCCCAGGCTCTGCAGAGCTGATGGGTGCAATTGCAGGGAAGCTGATACAGTGTCTGGGACAGATACTTCTGTAGCAACACTATGATGTGAACCACTGACAATAAAAAGTGTCAAGATCAAAGGCCACGATGGAGGCAGTGAACATGGACCACCCCGTTCCCTGGGGTCTCATTTAGCTTGGTTCTGGAGACAATGTACTCAGTGCTTTGCTGTTTCCAAAACACTCCGAGCCTCCAGATCTAGTCTGATACTCCTAGCACAGAAATGACACATTCATAAACTGGAGTTTTTGTCTAAAGTCTCCTCCTTCTCCTCATTACTGTGGATCAACAGACTGTGTAAAGCCTTTGAAAAACAGGGTACTATGCAGATCGTGCCTACCAGCATGTGCAGAGTTGTGTTTTCCAATATATACCTCTTAGATTGGTGGTGTGCTGGCCCTGAACGTGAAATACAGCAGGTGCTGTGTTCAGCATTGTTGTCTCTCATCACCCACAGGTGTGAAACGATCTGTAATATTTAATATTTATTCGGCAGACAAGATTTAATGCAGTCTTGAAGCACAAGGCTTGTTGTTTTCTTCTCCCTTACATTCGTACAATTTCATTGGCTTCAGTTCAAGCTTCATTAGGAACAGACTATTACACACAACAGCCAAGGATGTATGGCTCATAATGAGCACTGGGGTTTGAAGGCTTCCTCCTACTCTGTACCAGCGAGCCAAGCCCATAAAGCTGCTACAACATCATCTTTTTTCATTCATTGCCTGTGAATAGTGGAAAGCAGCATGTAACTGCACGGTGCTGGGCTGCCTGGCTCCCTTGCTGGCAGCCCCATCAGCAGCCCTCACCCCGTGCCCTGTTATCTCCTTATCTCCCAGCTCGAGTGGGTATCTCAGCTGTTGGCTGAGCAGTTCCACGCTGAAGATATACTTGACCTAAATAAAGGAACCTCAGCTCCAACCTTCAATTGCTTCCTTAGGGGCACATGCATTCACATCTCCAGATTTCTGTCGATGGGTAATGGAGAGCTGCATCGCCCTGGAGAGCTGCGACTCGCATCGCTTCCCATTCCTTAGCATTTCTCCTCCATTCCTGTCTGCCCAACAGATGTGATGATTCTAAGAGGAGAGAAAGGGAAAAGAATCATCACGTGCATGTAGGGAGGCTGAACCTTACCCATCTGGGGAGAAGTGGTAACTTCCTTCAGGGAGAAATGTTCTCTGAGAGCTATAAATGGATCTTTTCTATGTCTTACTCCATGGCAATTACTTCCACGTGGCCAGCAGAAGGAGGATGAGTCGTTAATATTTTAGGCTCCCAGTCTGCTTGGCATATAGCTCATCTTAGCGCCTGGCAGAGAGCTGCAGACCCAGCTCAGAAGGGTTTCCTTGCTGGGCTTTGTAATGCAAAACTGATTCCTTTGTAATAGGAGCCCAGAGTCCCTGCAGCTGAAACCTCTGCAGAATTTGTTTTAGTGGCTGATTTGGGGGTCACAGTACACTATTAATGTGGTAGACGGGAAGATACTGAAATATCTTCCTGGTCAGAGTGGAATGATGCCCCAGTGCCCCACTTCTAATGTAACCAGGACTCCCAGCAGAGTGTTGCCATGGGGATGTCCACCCCCAGGGAGGTTGGGAAGGTGTCTGTGTGGACAGCTAAGGAGAAAAAAAAAAAAAAGAAACTTGGAGGAACTTTTTCCCAGCATCAGCACTCTGAGAGTTGTGGGTGAAATGTGCAAATGAGATTGATTCATCATTCTACAGGGAGTTGGATGCATATAATTTATTCTCAGGCATCTCTGTAGCACTCACATAAAGCTGTGTGGATGTGTGTGGTACAGCCCTTCACCCTAAAGCTCCAGGAATGCCAGCTCAGTGAACTGCTCAGTGCAGAGCATTTCACTGCAAGCCCACAGCATTCCCAGCTCTGCATTCCAGGTCTGGATGTGTGTCTGCTCCCAATCCCAGCCACAACATATCTGGGGATGAGCAGTTTGCTTCACGGTCCTGTGATTTGTGCTGCTCCATTCAGGAGTGCATACAGAGATGAGGATCACAGTCCCAGGTTGCAGAGGAGCAGATACTCCAGGGAGTTATTGCATCTTCCCCATTAGAAACAGCTTTCACCCCTGAAATTCCAGGGCTGGATGATCCTGGAAATAGAAGAGCAGAAAAACACTCTAACATGATGCTTTCCTGGCTTCTCAGGCTCCAGTTCCCCACTGTGGTCATGGCTTGTGGGAAGCTGGATGAGATGCAGCCAAAGGACACAGGAAGATATATGGCTCATGATAGAAACATTGATCAGATCTCAGGAGGAGAGCAGGGAGCAGCTCAGAAGTGCTGGGCAGGGAAGGGGTTAAACCACATTCCTCTGTAGTAAGCCCCCACAGCTTGTCATAGCCAAGCCTGAGTCAGGTGTGATGAATAACTTTAATGACTATTAATTAAGTACCGAGTCATTACCAAGGGGGCTGTAGAAGCCTGGGTAGAAGAAAGGAGAAGGGTTTGGGTTTTTTTCTTGCATCTCTAGGTTAGTGCAAACATTTTGTTGCTTCTCTCTCTCCTTTTTTTTTTTTTTTTCCTTTGTTTGCCTTTTAGAGGTCGTTGCTATCTCTCTGAGGTCTTGGTAAATAGATTTCAACTTTTTTGTGTGTGTGCAATGATTCCATTTTCTAGGGATCAAGGTGAGGTAGGTGTGCAGTGGCTGGATGTGGCCCCTCACCTGTGCTTTGTTAAAGCCTGAGCAGGGCACAGAGTGACTACAACTGCTCTCTTCTTTTGCCTTCGTAAGGGATGAGGATTAAAAACCAACAATCCCGTTTCTGGCTGTATGGCTCTCCATTTCCACAGCTTTGACTTGTAGCAGGCTTGTGATCTCCACAATCATGAAGACTTGTTGAAGAGAGAACATTATATTTTTATTTTTCTTTTCTGCTTTGGGAAGAACAGTTTTCTCTCGTATCACAATCTTGACTCACTCTGCAGTGCTCCCTCCTGTTCCTCCATCTGCTCGGGCTCAGCAGCCGGGGCTGCCAGCGCTGCCTGGCTCTTGCTTCCCCCCTTGGCCACTGCTCGCCTCTGTGCCGCAGCAGAGCTCCGAGCATCCTCCTGCACTGAGAGAGATGTGCCCGTCTGCCATGGAAATTGGAGGGCTCGGGGGGAGATTTCTGATATTTGTACACGTGTACACGTATGGCTTTTTTGTTTGTTTGTTTGTTTTAATTTTTATTACTTGGGTAATTTCGTTCTCCCAGCCCCGCGTTCCCCTGGTTAAGCACCTTGGACAGGAGCATTGGTGTGGTAGATCTCAATTGCTTTCTCTCACCAAATATTTGCGCTGTTGTTAAAACGAACTGATTCCTCAAGGCGCCTGTGGGGGTCAGAAAACATTTGGGGGCTCACAGTCAGCACTATCCCTGTGTGTTTTCTGCAGCTGAAAGCCAAGCTCATGTTATGGCAATGGTGAACTTCTAGGCTCCACTGGTTGTCCAAAACCCTGGGCACTACTCAGAAATTCTCTGAACTGAGCACAGGAGAAAAAAAAAAAAAAGATTTAACAAANTCTCCACAATCATGAAGACTTGTTGAAGAGAGAACATTATATTTTTATTTTTCTTTTCTGCTTTGGGAAGAACAGTTTTCTCTCGTATCACAATCTTGACTCACTCTGCAGTGCTCCCTCCTGTTCCTCCATCTGCTCGGGCTCAGTAGCCGGGGCTGCCAGCGCTGCCTGGCTCTTGCTTCCCCCCTTGGCCACTGCTCGCCTCTGTGCCGCAGCAGAGCTCCGAGCATCCTCCTGCACTGAGAGAGATGTGCCCGTCTGCCATGGAAATTGGAGGGCTCGGGGGGAGATTTCTGATATTTGTACACGTGTACACGTATGGCTTTTTTGTTTGTTTGTTTTAATTTTTATTACTTGGGTAATTTCGTTCTCCCAGCCCCGCGTTCCCCTGGTTAAGCACCTTGGACAGGAGCATTGGTGTGGTAGATCTCAATTGCTTTCTCTCACCAAATATTTGCGCTGTTGTTAAAACGAACTGATTCCTCAAGGCGCCTGTGGGGGTCAGAAAACATTTGGGGGCTCACAGTCAGCACTATCCCTGTGTGTTTTCTGCAGCTGAAAGCCAAGCTCATGTTATGGCAATGGTGAACTTCTAGGCTCCACTGGTTGTCCATAACACTGAGCACTACTCAGAAATTCTCTGAACTGAGCACAGGAAAAAAAAAAAAGATTTAAGAAAACCTTCCNTATGGCTCTCCATTTCCATAGCTTTGACTTGTAGCAGGCTTGTGATCTCCACAATCATGAAGACTTGTTGAAGAGAGAACATTATATTTTTATTTTTCTTTTCTGCTTTGGGAAGAACAGTTTTCTCTCGTATCACAATCTTGACTCACTCTGCAGTGCTCCCTCCTGTTCCTCCATCTGCTCGGGCTCAGTAGCCGGGGCTGCCAGCGCTGCCTGGCTCTTGCTTCCCCCCTTGGCCACTGCTCGCCTCTGTGCCGCAGCAGAGCTCCGAGCATCCTCCTGCACTGAGAGAGATGTGCCCGTCTGCCATGGAAATTGGAGGGCTCGGGGGGAGATTTCTGATATTTGTACACGTGTACACGTATGGCTTTTTTGTTTGTTTGTTTGTTTTAATTTTTATTACTTGGGTAATTTCGTTCTCCCAGCCCCGCGTTCCCCTGGTTAAGCACCTTGGACAGGAGCATTGGTGTGGTAGATCTCAATTGCTTTCTCTCACCAAATATTTGCGCTGTTGTTAAAACGAACTGATTCCTCAAGGCGCCTGTGGGGGTCAGAAAACATTTGGGGGCTCACAGTCAGCACTATCCCTGTGTGTTTTCTGCAGCTGAAAGCCAAGCTCATGTTATGGCAATGGTGAACTTCTAGGCTCCACTGGTTGTCCATAACACTGAGCACTACTCAGAAATTCTCTGAACTGAGCACAGGAAAAAAAAAAAAAAAAGATTTAACAAACCCTTCCTGGGTACTTTTGTCTTTCCTTCCTTTCTGTCTTTCTGAACCATTAGCTGATTCACAGGTCATGCTATTCCACCTTTGCTCTGACACTATAAAAGCTAACAATGAGAGCTTTATTTAAGGTGAAGTGCATGAGTCCCATGCAACTACCTCTCTCTGAAGCTGTACATCTAGCAAAAACATTGAATATCTTACAACTCCTGATTAAAACAGCAACGATGATCAAAGCAGCTCAGGGCAACTTATTTAACCTGGAATAAAAGTAGGTACGGGCTGGGCACTAAGGAAATTCCAGCTGCAAAATAGCACAATTGCTAGGGAGAGAAGGATGAGCAGAGTCAGGTCTGGGTGAGCAGTCGAGCCCCTGCTGCCTCCCTTATATTGTAGTATGGACAATTGTCTATTGCTCTGTGTATGCAGGGTGAAGGGTAGCACTGGGTTTAAAGAGGAGCAGTAGAAACAAAGAGTTATTCTCCAAAGGAAAATCGAGTCAGGGTACTTGGGCAAAAAATGCAGCTCAGCCACGGGAGTGCCAAGGCTGAAATTTGGAGCACAGGACTGCCCTCTGTGCCCACTGGACTCATGAGCTGCATGTTGGATGGAGATAGTGTCAGGGACATCCATGCTAGCTGTACTACCCTTTTCAGGCATTCTGCCTCAGACTCTGTTTGATTTTTTTTGGCTGTGAATGCCCAACTAAAAATAAAAAATAAAAAAGCACTCATACAAAACAAAACAAAAATAACAGAAAATGGACCAATCCCTAAGGCTGGAGCTTGATTTAATACTAATCGCTGCAAATATCCAAACTGTGGCAGGGGCTGGCTTTAATTAAAATGACAAAATAGAGAAGCCATGGGGATGAATTACTGAAGGAAAATGTTATATTTCCCTACAGCTAGTTTAATTAAAAATAAAAAAAACCTGCATCAGGCACGAAGGGCTGCCTTGGCTTTGTTGGGTAGGACTGGCACTGGTACAGCTGGCAGTGGCATCCCAGGGCACGGTGTCACCCAGAACATTTCCTGTGCTATGAAACCTGTGCTGCGAGCTCCAGAAGCCCTTCAAGTGCATCCACTTGGCTGGCCTTGCTGCAGTTTATTCCCTTCACTGCCCCTTGTTATTTGTTTAAATTATCATACCTCCAGGCTCAAGCTTCTGAAGATGCTGTGTTTGGCCCTGCTGTCTTTTCAATATGCATGTACATGGGTTTGGTGATGTGAAGGATACAAACAAGCCTTTAATTGTGAATGGGAGGTGCTGAGAGTCCCCTGGGTCTGGCGGTGCTGGTGGTCAAAGCCAGGTGGAAGCTGTCAGTCCTGATCCTGCAGACCCCTATGACATTTTAGTAGGAAGCAAAATGGGAGCCTTTGCTTTTCTTCCATCCATAGTAGCAGCCAAAGGATTTTGTCTGGTGCTTAAGTTAAAGGAATCTTCATTTTGTGAATCAGTCAGTGGTTTGGATAGCTTAGAAATTCTCCCATCTTTTGTACCACGTTGAAGAATTAAGTCATTCTCTGAGTCAATGCATGTGTGTCTGTGCAGATCGCTGTCCCTGCAGAGAATGATGCAACCATGGTTACTGGTTTATTGGTGCTGGGATGCTGGGACGTGCTGTGGTTTGTTCTCCATGGCTGTGGCTTTATATCTTCTTCAGTGTATTGTGCATTTGTTTTATTATTCTTGAAAACAACCAAAACGCACAAAATGAACAAAAAATCACCCTACACAGGGCAAAGCACAACGTGCATGGGGCTGCAAGGTCCAGGCTACCAGTTGGTTTACTGCTGAAACAGTGATGCTGAGCCAGGTGGATAAGGAAGCTAGGATTCAAAATGGAATTAAATAATTGTTCTCGCTTTCTTTGACTCCGAGAGGATCCTATTAAAGAAAAGAGCTGGGATTACTGGCTGGCTGACATTTCCCTCTGAGCCTGTCTCCAGATTGGATTTAGCTTTTTTATCTCCTAATCCCCAGAGCTTTTTAATGTAGGAAGTAATGGCATCCAAAGGCAAATTTAATTTTGACAAGTAATCTGACTTCCTTTCCTTTTCTGGAGTCAAATTTTAATCCTTTTTGCTGTCTGAAGCTGCATTGTATGGACATATTTAATGTCCTTACCACTCTAAAATCTTCCACAGAGGGCAAAAATGAAGGGAATCCTTTCCAGCCTGGAGGAAACTAGTTTTCTTTCAAACATTTCAAAACATGTCCTACTTATTTTTGAATTTAA
Source organism: Odontophorus gujanensis (assembly GCA_013399175.1). NCBI lineage: Eukaryota > Metazoa > Chordata > Aves > Galliformes > Odontophoridae > Odontophorus > Odontophorus gujanensis. The sequence continues at coordinate 127,110 of VXAB01003365.1, read as the reverse complement.
TAAATTTTGCTTTTTTATTTTATTTTATTTTTTTTTGAAAGAGCTCATGAACAAATTCAGTCTTTTTGGTAAGAATGAATCCAGTGTCTGATGTTGTTCCCACCAAAATATGGGGCTGAGCCGCCCAGGGATGAAGGTGAATGAGGAGCTCTGGAGGTTGTCTGAGGAAAGTTTCCTTCCTGTTGCTCCATTGCAAGTGTTGGATTCACACAGGCAGTGGACAATGTTGGGTGTGGTCCAGCTTTGCTGTTCATGTCCAGCTGATTGGGTCAAGCCTGCTTGGGCAGAGAGCCCTTCAGTGACATCACTCTGTCACCTGCACGCTCTGGGATGGAGGATGATCCCTACACTGGACTATTATTTGACATCAACTGCTGCAAGAAAGCTAAAACTAAACCATGGAGAAGCAGTAAAGTAACAGAGCTCCAAAGCTGCTAATCTCAATGGAGAGAATAAAAATCCTGTTATTATTACACTTCTGCAGCTCCAGATCCCAGAGAGCCACATTGAGGTGAAGATCAATGGAACAGATCATTGGCTATTTCCAACACAGCAATACCTCACCCTGTGCTGCTGCTCAGCATTGCACCAGCTCCAAGCTTGCTGTTTCCCTGAATATATCAGTTGCAAACAGGGTCTCCTCCACCTGAGAAAATCAGTACTTATTGACCAGAGACTGTTTTCAAACAGCTGTAAAATGCAGAACGTCCCTGTCAGTGCAGCATCTCAGCTGATGGTTCATCATTACAGAGTATAACTACTTGGCTCCTGCAGATGCAAAATGTGCAACTTGAGACTTTGATGGCATCTCGCTATTACACAGAAAAATGAGTCTCACTCCAGCTTTGCTTAAAAAAAGAAAAGGTGTGATGTATAAATGCGTGTATTTGCAAATGTCAGCTTTGGAATAGGAGGAAAAATGTGCAGCAGTGCTGTGGGCCACGGGCCAGTGGAGATAGAAGTGGATTGGGTTTGCTCAGTGAGGTTGTGTGGCTGGAGGGAGGCTAAAAGTGTAATAAATAGGGCTGTGCCATGGGTGAAGGCAATTATGGCAGCCCGACTCGTGGCTCTTGTGCTGATGGGCTCCGTCAGGCTTCGAGCTGGGGTTGTTGCTCTCTGTAGGAGGCTAGAGTACTAACAGCATTCAGAAATCAAGGGGCAAGATGGTGAAATCACTTTTGCAGTTCTTATGTCTTCTGTCCCTCTGTTTCCTAAAGCACAACTCAGCCGTCATGGGAAAGGGATGGTGAATTTGAGGGTTCCCAGTGAGCTTGGGTCCGCCATTGTCCCAGTGCTTCATCAACTGCTCTCCTTCACTGTTTCAGAAGTGAAGGTGACTTGGGAGAATGATAACTGAAATAACAGTTCTGCCTTACACAGACCTGGTTTGTGTTCTCAGGGAAGGGAGCAGGAAGAGGAGCAGATATGAACTACACAAAGATTCTGTGTATCTGCAGCAGTGTAGTGAAGGTTCACAATTCCAGCCAAGCAATACACCTGGTGTTCCAGCTTCTCTTTGTATTTCCCTTTAATACTGGAGTAATACGTGTGCAGTGTGTGGAAGTGAGAGATCCCCTCTCAGGACTGGGCTTTGTTCATGTGCAAACTGGAGGGTGATTAACAAACCAGGGATGTAGCTGTGAGTTTGGGTGTCAGTAATGGATGTCAGTCTGAACCCTGCATCCCAATGCAGCTTAAAGAAGAAAACCAGCAACTTATCTCTCTCTACCTTTTTTTTTTTTTCTTTTTAATCTAACATTTCTATTCATATTATCCTTCTGCAATAACCTTCTAAAGGCATGCTAATGTTGGGCTTCACAAACTCCTGCAGAACCTCCTGGGAGCAGCGAGAGCCTCTGAAGAAGCAATATTTGGATGGGAAACTTATGTCCTCCAAGCTGGCGAGCTGCAACACTGACACAGATTTCTCTTGTCACTGCAAAACTCTCCCTGTAAAAGGTACGAACTCCCTTCTGCCATCCCCTCCTCCTCCCATCCGTTATTTAACAACTGGCTGTGATTTACATGGTTCATTAATGCAATGGTAACACTGGCACGCACATTCCCAAATAAACCAGAAGGTTTATACTTGACCTGGGCCCTCTGTTCACTGCAGACGTCCCCGAGGATTTGAAGAACAGTGATTTGAAGTGATTGCATCGGGTAAGGACATTACACAATGCAAATACAATTGGACGCGAGCATTTAATTTTTAAAAAACACTGCTATCAAAGAACCTTTCAGCCAGTGCAAACAACAGTTTAGCTTCCCTCACCAGCCTGGCTCCAGAATCCCCCAAGGACAGAGAAGTAAAGCAGGGTTGGCTTCAGTCCAGTGAGGTTTTGTCCACTGTTGCGGATGGGATGGCTCCGAACTGTCCCCCTCAGTCCTCTGTTGGGGTTTTGCCATCCTGGGAGGCAATGGATGTTGGGTGTCCCGGTGCTGATCACCCTGTGGAGCATTGACAAGCACTGAGTGCTGGCTTCCCAGCAGCAAGCACGTCAGGCTCAAGAATGAATGGTAAAGATAATTAGCTGCCACCCTCAGGTGGGATTTTTATTGCTCCATTTGGGTTCTTGTGGAGTGAGAGGAATAAAAGGAGAGGGTTTAAAGTGAGGATTGCATAATAAACGGCAGCAACCTTGTTAATGTGCCGAGTGCCTACAAACAGCTGCTAGTCAAACACCCATAAAGGTTGGCTCTGATGATGCACATAACCTTCTGCCTTCCTGCAAGTGGCTTAACTCCATCAGCTCCTTGCCCTTTCCTATCCAGGCACTGAAAACTCAGGATTTGGAGCATGGAAAGCACAAGTGCAGGATAGCCAGAGGGTCCCCCAAAGATTCTCCTTCAGATGCTCCTTTGAATGCCTTTGCAAAGGAAAGATGATCTCAAAGAAGAAGTTCCCAAAAGTTACAAGACGAGGAGAGATCGTTCTGGAACATGAATAGGCCTAAATTCAGAGTGAGGGCTGGATCCCAACAAGCCTTAACCCCACAAAGCCAGCACCTATTCCTGTGCAGCTGAGTCCTTCCTCCACCCATCAAAGCCTTTTGTGATCAGTGCAACTCTGCTCGTCTGAGTGGTCCCAACTATTTACACAGAAAGAAATAAGCATTGTTGTTACCCTCTCTGACTCCCCAAGCTACAGGAATCAAAGAACCAAGACAGAGTGAGTGGGAAGAGATGTCCCTGCTTCCCCTTGAGACTCTGCAGGCTGTCAGTAGCCTTGGAAGGACACTAACAGGAGGAGAAAGGCAGATCCTGGTGGGTCCCTACAGGGAGCAAGCCTGGGAAGCACAGGGGTTATCTGCAGCAGCTTTTCTTTGGGTCTGAAAGGGAGCACTGAAGGCACTGCACAGTATTACGGCGAAGTGAGGACACCGAAGCACTTCTCGAAACACCCCTGTGGACCCATTAATTGCAGTATTGGATCTTTCATCTTTTCCAGCAGTAGGCATGCGGCCAGCTTGGCTCGAGTTTTGTTTATTTTCCAGCTAATGTAGACGCAGGATCAATTCCAGCAACAAAGCTAGGAATATCAGAAAAAAAAAAAAGTGATATTCAATTCCCATGGATAATTTGTGGCACTCGCCTGGAAGTATTTACTGGTAGCAGGGCTATTAGGGCAGTGATACAGCAGGGGACCATGAATGCCTCCCAGAAGTGGGTGTGAATCATGGGAAGCCCATCGTCAGCAAAACAAGAGAAGCACCTTTGTTGTGTTGATTACCACCAGCTAGATGGGAGAATTGTGCTTAGAACTGTGGTAGCACACACAAAACCCGGCTCTAAATGCTCCCTGCAGCAGTTCTCCCCCCAGGGTGGTAAGAGGCAGCAGAGTGGTGCTCATCTGGCACCGCACTGCACTAAGTGTGAAGTGTGACTGCCCAAACCGAGGGACCAGCACTTGTTACCAACCCCATTAAGCTTTAAGTGGCACTTTAGCCTTGCTCCTTGCTCGCTCGTGCTGGGCTTGGGTTATTTAACACATGGGCTCTGGTCACACGGTCCAACTGGAGCATAAACTGCCAGAAACCCAAGCTCTTGTTCACTTTGCCAGTTTTCCCTCACCTTCATCAGGACGGAGCTGCCAAGAGCGTTATGTGAATCCTTGCCAGGAGCATCTGTGAATTATGGATATCAATGCCCAGTGACTCTCTATAGGTTCCATTTTTTGGCCCCCCCAACACAAAGCGCTGACCTGGGGCTGCCCAGCACACCTGCTATATCCTAGGGAGGATATTGAATGGATGTAACACTCACAGCATTTGCCTTTTCCAGTGCCTTGAATGGGATTTCTCCAGGTGCCACCCTTTCCTGCTTGCTGTGCTCAAACCCTTTGCATTTATCTTCTCAGAGTTCCCTTATTTTTAAATATGCAAATACAACAGCAGAACACTTCAGACCGCTGACTAGGTGAGGATCTGAAGGGTCTTTAAGCTCTTAAAGCCATACTCTGAGAAGTGTGAAGATGCTGCACAGTCCCTTTCCTGGATCCTGGCTGCTCCTTGCCTCAGTTCCACCTTGGGCAGCGTTTAGGGGAGGAGAGCTCTGGGCTGAGCATGCAGGGGGAATGCAAAGCTTTAGCTTGAAAACACTGAATGTGGGTCATAATTCTCCNGTGCTACAAACCATTAGAGTTGGGACAAATCTCCAAAAAAAAAAAAAAAAAAAAAAAAAAAAAAAAAAAAAAAAAGATGAAAGAAAGAAAGAAAAAGATGCACCAGCTGGGATGCGTGGTGGTTTTGAAAATCTCTAATAGGCTCTGATTAAAGTATTTAGCTGCAGTGGGTCCACTAGAAAAACCTGAATGAAGGCAATGAGGTCCTAATCTGGCTCTGTGTCGCTGGAGATTTAGCACTACACAGGGACAAATCCAAGAAGGAAAGCAGACAATCCCACCACCAGTTGTTCTGGGAAATGCCAATATTGTGTTTTCTCCCTGCGTTCAGCCCCACAGACAGCTCCAGGCTGCTCAACTCAGCGCTGCCGTACTGTCTTGGGACAGCTTGGGTTGTCACTGTCCCCAGGGCAAGGGAAGAGAATAAAAAGAGATTGATCTGTGCTCTACGCATCTCTGTGCTGGCCCCAACAGAGCCATCCCATCCAGGTCTGACTGCGGTCTCTATTTGTTGCACTGTTTACCACTGGGAATGTTAGAGATGCTAAATTCTCGGAAGGAGCTTTGAGTTCTGATCTGATCCCCAGGCTGACCTGTGGTGTACGGTTTAATGAGGCTGATTTATGTATGCCATACCCTAAATCTAAAGGTCAGGAGGGTTGGGGGCCATAAATATTCACTCTGCACTGACTGGGTATTCTAAACAACCTTTTAAATATTTATGATAGTGCTTGAATGGCTGCAGGAGAATGTTGTAATAATATTAAGAGGGGGAAAAAAAAATCCTTCTGTATCTAAAAGCTCAGCGTGAGCCGTTTTCATATATTATGCATCTCTAAGTGCTGTTTATGGCCATCCTTGGCAGAATTGGTGCTGTAACAAGACAGAGTTCACGCATGCGGGGCTGTGCAGCACCTAAGGTGAAGGGTGCTATTTTAACATGCTAAACAGGATATTCTGCTGGGAAGTGACAGAGAATTGTAGAATACTACCAGTACTGGCTGCATTAAAAATTCTGTCTGGCTTTCACGGTGCAATTCAATCACAGCTGTGCCCTGCTGCCTCTAAAAAGATCCCAGCAAACCCAAGCATGGATTCCGAGGATCACCTCTGAGGATGAGAGCAGATGAGTTGGACACAAGGTGCAGGAAGGAGCTGGAGTTGTTGCCAAGTTGCACTGTGTTTTGTGTTCAATCCAGGGCCACCCCACATCAACGTGAATGCTGTCAGAATGGGAATCCAGTGTCTGTAGCTCAACCTTGGGGCCAGCAGGGAGAGCAGCAAAAAGAAAATCACTTGGAGTCTTTAATTAGCTTCTAATTAAGACCGAGATGGGCTTTTGCCTCTGTGCAGAGCAGCACAATTCAGTCTGACTGATTCCTCTTTCCAGGTGCTGTGGGAGTGTGGCCTTATTACCCTCAGCTCTTTAGTTTTCAGAAGTGCTTACGGTTTAGGGGAAAGTGCTCTGTCAGCTCAGTTCCCCAGGACTCGTGTGCCTGGATGGTAAACTCCATCTCCCCCGTGAAGTCTTTTTGTGCAGAGTTAGGAGAAGCAAACCAGGTTTTCCCATCCTGCTTTGAGAATGGTCAGTGAGCTCAAAAGAAATGGGAGAATGATGGACAAGCAGAGGGACGAACATCACACACCACATGCATACAGAGCAGGGTCTCATAAGCTTCATTTCCTTGGGAAATCGGGTTTGAAATTAAGGCTAATCAGAGTTAAGAAACACTGCAGTTACCCTAAACCAAATGATACTATAATATACTCAGTATATTACATTCTCAATAGCAAAGCAGCATCTGCTACATAAAATGAAATGTGTGTGTCACCATATGTAGGCAGCATAATGTGGACTCAAATTAAATAAAAACATTTCAGGGTATATGGTCCAATATGCAATCTGGGCCCTGGGAAATGCTGAGATTTACTCTAAAGTTCTTAACAGTTGGCTAAAATGCTGAACCCAAAACAGCACAAACTTGTTTTTTTTAGCAACATAAGCTGTTGTCTGCACTTCCCCTCCCAGTGAGTCAATATCACTTTGGGAGCACATTGTTTTTCTTTTCATTGATCTATTTATTTATTTCTATTTGATTCATCTGTGTTTCTTAACAAGGCTTCTTCCCATTAGCTGCAGAATATCTGAGAGAGCAGAGCCCTGGGCAGCAGCAAGCACTGCCTTCCCTCCACAGAAGATGCAGGAGAGCACCTGGAATACCCACAATACCCCTTGGTCTGCTATCTACGTGCCACAGATAAATGGAAAGAGGCAAAATTTGCACAACAGTGTCACTCCCACCCTTCCCAGCCACTCTTTTTCTCCCTGAAAACTCTCATGATGCAAGTGGCTTCTCAAGAAGCACTCACATAATCCTGTTCCATTTCGAAGCAATCAAGCTGCTGAGCTGCATGAGGTGAACCTCCCAGTGTGAATCGTGCTCAGTGAGACTCTGATCTTTGCTATTATCCTCCTTGACCCCACCTGTTGGTACAATAAAATGGTAGAAAGCCTGGGCTCTCTCCAGGTTCTTGAAACATAGGGGCCACACTGGGGGTTTTGACCCACTGGGACAGCAAAGGAGTTTGTAGTCAGCAAGCACTGATCCTCAGGTGAGTTCAACCCCTTCAAATCTGCTAAGGTGGATTTGGTTTTCTTTCAAAGAGAATCTATTAGGTGCAAAAGAAGCAAACACAAAGTCACTGTTAAGTGCCAGGAAGGAAGGGATATTTGCGCAGTGCGTGGCCTGGCTGAGGCTTTATCCTTTTTGGTCATGCTTGAATTATTTAAATAATGAACAGATCAGGAAAGGCACTGTTCTGCTCTTTAAAAGCAGTGCAACAAAATTTCCAACGGTGAGGCTTGGACAGAAGCATCTGATGTGTTAAAAATATAACATACCAAAAACAAAGGGAAAGGCAATGCCTCCAGAGGAACTAGCTGTGCTACCACCTGGAAACGTTGGATACACCTGTAAAGGCTCCAGGAACTCACAGGACACAAAGGCAAAATGTCTGTGTGCTGTTTTGCACTAGGAGAAGGGAACTCAAGGCAAATTACAGGGAGAGAGCTGTAACCAATCCCATACTGCCTGGGGCAGTGCAGCTGAGAGCTGGCTTCGCCTCAGGGTCATCCCAGGCTTCTGCAGCAATGGGAATGGACTCAGCTCTCCACCAAAACGAGCAGCAGAGAGCTGAGGAACCTTTTTCACATTGTTTTAATGAGAAAGTTCCCCGTGGCTTGTGTTGGAGGTAGGTCCCTCACAGACACAACCACACGCTGTGCTCTGCTCCTCCTCCCTTCCTATTTATCTTCTGCACCTCCCCAGTTCTTCAGCTGCTGTTTTATTTCTGGTCTCTAATGCAAGAGGCTGGCTCTTACCATTCATGATGTGCACTGCTGGTCGATGACCTGCTCTCACTTGGTCTCCCCAAACCATTAGGGGACAGACTGAAGTCTGGCAGAGCTGCTCTTCCACCCGCTTCTGAGCTGGGAGGTGAAGAGCTGCGGAGGCTGAGAGTTGTTTTCTAAAACTTAGAAAAAAAAGCAAGCCATCTTTTCAGAACCACGCATGCATCTTGCTATTCATTTCTATCTCCTCAGTCCTTCAGTTGTATTTTGAACCCCCTAATGCTGACACCTCAAACACAACACACGGGATGCAGCCTTGCTGATCCCAGATCCGCAGCCTAAGACAATTAGGAGGAACAAACACAGGGTCAGCCAAGGAGCAAAGCCAAGAGCCACACCTAGGGGATATTATGGAAGACCCAAATGAAGCCCCCTCCCATGCTTTGGCCAAACACTCCACCTCCATTTGATGTCTGTGCTGGGAGTGAACAAAGACAGCTGCAACTGAGATGTTCCCAAACATCAGTAGTACACGGGCACAGGTAGGAGCGTTTTTCAAGATGGAAAAAAAAAACCCACAAAATAAACAGCCTGTAAATACTTGTAACCCGGGGGCAACTGAACACATATCCTGGCAACGTGTGTGGGATTTACTCTTCCATGACAATTTGCTTTGCTATTCATGAAAAAATGTGTTGGTGCTGTTACCTTAGCAACTGCCGCATCACGTTCTGGCGATGCTCTGCCCGAGGTGTGTGGAGCCCTGCCTTAAAGGAGCACGTCTGCCTCTCCTGTGCCTCTCCTCCATGGAAATAGAGCTCAGCTGAGCTGTGATCCTCACCAGAGAAGCCTCAGAAGTTGGTAACGGGGCAGGAGGAATCACGTACCTTTAGATTACTGTTTGGAGCAGAGCACTGTGTCTGACCGTGGCCCAGAGCCACTTTGGATGATATGCTGTATAAACCTGCAGCAAAAGGGAGTTATTTTCCCCAGTTTTTTCCACTTTTTAAGGGAAAAGAAAGGGCAGTAAGTGGCCGCAGGCAGGTTGGATGAATGGTGTGGAACATCTTTGTCCAGGTGTCTCCACCTATAGTGTCCATATTAACATCTTCTACCAGAGTGGGACAATTTCCCAAGAAACAGTGATTTTTGCCTTCCTTTGTGTTGAATTCAACAGAGAAATTCAGCTCTGGTATCTGTTGTAGATGAGATCCCAAGGCAATTCCTGTAGAGAGAGAAGGGGTAAATCTATCAGACAGTGGTATCCAGGATGCCAGAAGAAAACATCCTCTGTTCATCACTGAGTCTGTCTGCATGAAATGGGTCATTCAGGAGGATCACTCAGGTCTGATTTCCTTGAAGGATGGCTTCCCCTGGAGGTGTTCAGAAACTTGTGACTCTGATGGGCATGGTCGATGGGCATGGTGGGTTGGGCTGGTGTTGGGCTTGGGGATCCTAGAGGTGACAAATGAGGATGAAAATAGGCCATATGAAAGAAATTGACAGAAATGTGCCTTTCTGCAGGTAACAAAGCATCACAGAAGCTATTTTTCCTGTGCTTGGAATAGCCTTCATCCCTATGGGGGAGAAGGGAGCAGGATCCCAGTTAGTGAGAGGCATTTGGCTCCACGAGAGGTTTCTTGGAGAGTGATAACAGCAGTGGAAGAGGAGTGAGAACCAGGAGAGTTCACAGCGAGGAGCTGCACTTACAGGATTAAATAGAAAGTGTGCTTTCAAGCTAGATCCAAGCAAAGAGATGCTTTGGCACTGAAGGGACCCTCACACCACAGCACCCCATGCTGGAGGGGCAGCAGGTCCAGGGAACAGGGTTCTCCCCAGGACAACATTTCTACATCCAGAAGTGTTTTAATCTGCTCTCCTGCATTGCATAGCACGATTTCACTGCCCACATTTCACCTGTAATGTCTGAAGGAGCCAGGAAACTTCGTTTGGAAAGGCTCTCAGCTCTGAGTTAACTATGCCAAGCAATGGAAGAGCACCGTGCCTCCAGCTGAGCTCTTTCACAGTCTGATTTTCCTCCCCCTGAGGGAACACAGCTCCGTTTTCTAATCTGAATTCTTCCAACTTCCACTCCACACTGTGAACTATCACTTTGCCTTTTTTTTGTCAGATAAAAGATCCTTGGTGTGTAGAAACTTCCCCCCCCAGGGCAGCCTCTTCCCACCCTCCCTTTTGCAGGTGGAAGAGTAGCATCCCCTTCTCTCTGCCCCATTGCAGGACCTCATGACCTCACAGCTCTGAGCCCTTTCCAACATTCTGCAGGTGTTTTCCAAGTCTGGGCCGGACACCACAGGAATTAAAAGATCTCGACTGTGTTCCTCTGCTGTGTCACCACAGGCAGTTTTTCCTTTCATTTCTCTGTTTCTGTGATTTACCCAGGAGAGGAGCTCCATGGACAGGGCCCTATCCATGGGAGCCTTGGGTACATGTTCTGTGACAGTATTCCTGGCATTAATCACAAGAGGTTGTAAAACAAATGACAGAGTTTATGCTTTTGTCATTTACCCAGGTGCAAGCCATAATTATTACTATGAAGGTCAACGGAGCTGGATGTGGATGAAAGCAAAGGAGAGGGCAAAAACAGGTCCCATGTCAGGGGAAGAAGGGGCAAATTCACAGGCACACCTGGGATCACTCCCTGGGATCTCTCCAGCCCTTCTCTGTTTCCTGATTTTGGGTGAGAGCCCACTCCCAGGCAGGGCATGCTGCTGCAGTCCCAGCTGGGTGATGTCTGTGGTGAAAAAGCATCCTAATGCACGAGGGAAGGATGTGCTCAGACCTCATTACACACCTGATGCTTTTGGCCTCAGTGCACTGCTCTTGATAAAGTCAAGGGGAGCTTAATGCTTTTTAAAGGTCCTCCGTTTTTATGGGCTATAAAGCATTGACCTTAAAGGGAGATGTGGAGGGAAGTATGTTAAAGAGAGGCCTATGGGGGATAGTGGGGCACACCAGCTTTCCTGCAGCTGCTCCCTGGGCTGCTTTTCTTATATATTTTTTTTTTTTTCCTAAGCTCTCTCTAAACAAATCTGATTTTCTTCCTGTGGAGGTGTGCAGGTGAATCCTACTGCAGCCACACACAGCAAGCACTCAAGGGAGGAAAGTCCTCTTGTGGGGCCTCTGCTAATTGGGGGCCAGCAGCAAGTGATTTCTATTAAGGCACTCATTAAGGGAAAATGTCTCATCACTCTTCTCACCTGTGAAAAACAAGTGATGGTGCTGTCAGCCTGCACTGCTAGCTACTAAGGGACTTAACAGTACCCATGAGGTCCTGGGAAAGCTGTGAGATGGAGAGCATTTGAAGCATGTGTAAGGGGAAATGGGGGCATCATTTCCATGGGTACTGGGAAGGGCGTGGCCACAGTCAGAGCAGCGTGGGGTGGGTGTTGCTTGTGACCCCCTCCCCAGCCAAGCTCTGGGCACACCCAGCAGAGCCTTTGTGGGGTACTGAGAGCAGAGGATTCGCAGTATGAGAGTTACCCCTTTGCTCCTGCCGCCCCGAACCGATTTGGGTGCGAGCCTTCCAGCAGATGCTGCTCAGAGCCCTCTGGGGGGGGTTGAGGGGGAGATTTGCTCTGGGCGGGACCTTGCACGGGGCTTTGGCACTTCCAGCGTGAGACCCTCCAACCCCGGGTCGGGTACAGCCCAGCAGGAGCGAGACCCGGCCGGCACAGAGGGGGTTAACCCCCGCCCATCCCCGCGGTCCCCGGCGCTCCCCCACCGCCGCTCCCCGGGCTCCTTTTCCCCCTCTCCCTTTGCCGTGTTTAGTTAAATTTCCCCCGCCTTAGTTGATGTCACATCCTGTTCCACAGCCATCCCCTGCTAGTAGCCAGCCCTACCAATTCCTTTTTTTTTTTTTTTTTAAATCCCTGTCCTCTCCTCATCAACCCCCTTTTCAAGGCAAACTTTTGGCAATAGCAGAGATAATCGTTTCGTGCTCCGCTGAATTTCTCCTCGCAAATGCCTTTCGATCAGNTTTCCCCCCCCAAAGTCCTTTCGAACGGGGGAGCCATTAAAAAAAAAAAAAAAGAGGGGGTTAAAAAAAATTGCCGGGGAGCCAGCACGGAGAGCAACCGGGATCCCAATAAATATGCAAAGTGAAGGCTCTGCTAATCAGATTTCTTGCATTGCTTCCCGGGGGTGCTGAGAGTCGCCCGGAGAATCTCATTGATTATTATTATTATTTTTTTTTAAATCGCGTTTTATTGCCTTTTTTTTTTTTCTTTTTTTC
>VXAB01003365.1:41248-106747 GCA_013399175.1 Odontophorus gujanensis | reverse complement strand
ATGCGGGCTGGCGGTGCGGGGTTATCCATCCCCGGCCCCGGGAGTGACGCAGGTGCCTCCCTACGCCTTCAGCCGGGATTGTGCAAAGTTTCACTGGGCGAAGCAGCTTGGGACGGCAGGTGCGAGTCCCTCAAGATCTCGTTCGCTTCCGCGCCTTTAATCGATAGGCGTTAATGGGGTGGAAAACGCCGCGGAATAGTTGCGGTGTATTCCGGTCGTGCCTTCTGTTTCCCGTCCCCGTTTTGCTGGAGGGCTGGGACGGAGCCCGGTCTTGGCTGAGGGAAACCATCCTTCTGTCTGCCTTCCTACAGCAAGAGGAAAAAAAACAAAAAACGGGTACCTTTCGCCTCCAGGCTGCACGCCTGTGCCTGATAGGAGAGCCGCCGTGCTCCAGCTCCGCCGCTTCAAAGCGGCTGTTTCCCGTAGTGCCTCTGCTGACTGTGAATGAAGCTGGGATTTTTCCATGTTATCAGGGCTAATGAGACCTTCTTTTTATTTATTTATTTTTATTTTTATTTTTTTTTCCCCCGGTTGTTTTAGCTAGAGAATCGAATTACTCAGTCTGTCCGCTAGTGTGTGCACATGGGTGTTTGCAAGGTTATTTGTAACGCGTTGAAATAGCACGAAGAGCATTTCCCTCCTGGCTGGCAAAGCAGTGGTACCTTCAAAGCGATCCGACGCTGAATTGGGACTAAATAATGTGTTTTGCAAAACGCTGGGAGATCAAAGGGAAATTAAGATCAGAGAGGTTTGGAGAGCACAAGGGGCACGGGGAGGCAGGGGAGCGTGCTTGGGGCTGCGGCGTGTCCTGGATGCTGTGGTGGTGGTCTCCTCTGGGCTGCATTGCTCTGCTGCTGTGTGCTTTGTGAGGTCTGGACCTATGGAGTGTTTTTTGGGGGAATGGTTGCCCTGGAGAACCTCCCCATCCCCAGGAGAGCCTGGCAGAGGATGGGGGAAACGTGACTCCTCATATCACATCGCTGGTGCCGGCTCCGGGAGAGCTCTGCAGGCACTCAGTGATAGCTCAGCTCTCAACCAGAACACCGTGCCCTCCCCATGAGTTTGGGCACATTCTCCTCATGGTGTCAAGGAGACCCTGAGTGCGTGGCAATGACAGCCCAGCTGCTGGCTCTGCCAGCCAGCTTGGCACCCACTGCACCCGGGGCTGAGCCTTGGCAATGCGTTTTCCCTGCTTTCACTGCTCTGTGTGCTCCGTCTCTTCTTCTCAGACCCTTCCTTTATTTGTCCCTGATCCATATTTTTGCATTACAAGTGAATCCTGCTCCTCCTCAGAGCATCCCTCCTCTCCCTGCACAGCTCCAAGATCTGTCACTCCGTGCTGCTTCCTCCCTCCTCTTCCTCACCCACCCCCCGCAGCCCCGCTGAGCCCCCCTCCCCTTTTCTTAACCCATTTTTCCCTGTGTTAATCAGGTGTTGCCTACCAACCCAGAGGAAAGCTGGCAGGTCTACAGCTCTGCCCAGGATAGCGAGGGACGTTGTATATGCACAGTGGTGGCACCTCAACAGACGATGTGCTCGCGTGATGCCAGGACAAAGCAGCTGAGACAGCTATTAGAAAAGGTAACGGCTGATGTGTTCTGGGCGAGGGGGGTTGGTTTGGCATGGTGTGAAGGGGGTGAGGAGCTGAGAGAGATGGGCTGAGCCTACGTTCCCAGAAAAGGCAGAGCCCCGTGGGCGTGCAGTGGGTGGTAATCATGCAGGAGGACAAGTGTCTGAGTATTTGTGAAAGGAGAAGAGCCCATGGCCCGAGGTCGGGTTAAAACTGCTGTGACCGAAGCAGTGATATTGAATCCCGTCAGTGTATAACACAGCAACAACGAAGAAATAATGATGTATTAATTCTTCTCGTTACGTTAACACGAGGATGAGCCTCAACGAGATGAGACTTGAAAAGAAAGAAATGAAGCCCATCACTCCCAGCCAAGCTGATATTAAAAAAGGTCACACAAAACGGTACATCAAACAGCGGAGAGGTGACACTTAGTGGTCATCTTCTTCTAATGTTGACGTCCACTTGATTAGTTTTTAATAGTCCGCTGTCCAAAGAGATCAAAGAATCTCATTAGGGACACATTCCTGATAACAAGAAATTTTCCAGATAATAGATTTCATTGAAGAAATGCTGTTTCGTGTGAAATGGTGCTCTTCTCTTTAAAATGTAAGTGGGCTCGTGCCCTGGGTGTGTAATTCTCCTCCGTGCCTCAGTGCATGTGCTGCGCATGACCAAATGATTCGTACCCCGATGCTCTCAGGATGCTGATGTATCACTCATCGCCGCATTAAACCTACGCCAAACTGATTTCCCTATGCAATGAGGGCACTAAGCTCAGCCAGGAAACACTTAGCCCTGAATCGGTTCTGATGTGCCATCGGCTTCTAAAAATAATCCCGAAGCTCAAGCTTTATTTCTCTGAGCACTGGCGGCCGTGGGTCAGGCAGCGTGCTTGGCTGGGAGGCATTGAGTGCTGTGATGGAGCCATGCTCCCAGAGCTGCTCACGTGCACAAAGCAAGCAGGCTTTGACCCGGTGCCCTCTGCTAACAGCAGGCGAGCTGGGTGCAGCAGCCCTGGAGGAGCAGCAGCTGTGGAGTGCACGGTGTAAGTGCTCGGGGATTTTTCCCTTACACAGCTCTCCGGCTGCCAATGAGTGGAGGGAGGGAGGAGCGGGCTGAGAGGAGTGTGTTCTGGGCCGTGGTACCTGCCTGCTGCTCCGTCTGCATCTGACTCCTACGCTAACCTATATCGAAAACCCAAAATAAAGAGTAGGCTCTTGGTGCCAGACTTCTGATCTCGACCAAGGCTGAAATGAAAGTCCCTCTGTAAGGGAAAAGCGCATCCGCAGAGGAGAGCTTCCAGCTCCCCAGGGAGGATGTCAGACCTGAGTGCTCCTTCCCCCATCTGACATTTTCACTCCAGTTTTGCGAAAGCTCTCACCTCCGGATTGCTCGCTGCCAGCAGATGAAGGAACAGAATGTGCCAGGGAGGTGATTCTGTTTGGATTTATCAAAGCAGGGGACCTGGCACTCACCTGCAGAAGTAAAAAGGCGTTGCTTTCGTGGGCCAGAAGAGAGCTGCTTTTGTGTGTGCACGTGCACAAACCAGTTGGAGTGTAAATCTCCGCACAGCAGCTGCCAACCCCCATCTACCTTCAGCACACGGGAGCTGCAGGTGAATCCTGGGCCCACAGCAGGTGCAGGAGTGGAGGTGAGCAGGGGCTGCTCGCCGTGCACAGACTGTGCAGCCCATGCTCTGACCCTGCGTGGCTGAGCTCATCGTTGGCCGGCTCGGACCGAGCCCTGCGTGCGTCAGGTGCTGAGGCCACATCTTGGACCTCCTCCAGGCCCACACGTCACTGGAATCCTGTTCGTGAGCAGATGATGTTTTTAGCTTCAAATAGAATTTTATTTTTGTATTATTATTATTATTATTTTTTTCTGGCCTTGTTATCTGGGAGGGCTTCCTCCTTTGACTGTTGAACCAGCTTTCGTTCCCTGCCAGCTTGCTGTTTGCCAGCACTTATCTCCAGCCTAGGCAGCTCTTCTTGTTCCTTTGATATTCGCTCTGAGGTGCATAATGATCTCAGCCTTCACTTTGCCTTCTGCAGTCCTTACAGGAAGGTTTTTGCAATCCCAGACTATTGGCTGAGTCCCTCTCTCTGCCAGTCATTCCTGTAGAGTACCAGAATCTCCCTTGAGATGCCTCCAGCTACCCCAAGCTCAAACCAAACATGCATCCTGTTCCAAAGCCCACTCTGGGATTTAGAGCTACCCCTCCTGAGCTGATCAGCAGAGAAGCTTGAGCAGAGCTCAAAACAATGAGAGCACTGACCATGGAAACCCAGCAAGAGTCATCAGACCAGTACTGACTCTCAGCTACTCTGGATTACTTCTAAATCAACTCAGTGCCAACCAAGAGGGCAAGAACAGAGCTGGAAGTTTTGTTTGTGTCTATTTTCTATTCGGGATGCTGAAGTTGACTCTTTTCCCCAAGGGTGGGTTTATCTATCTAATCAGCTTGATGGAAAAAGAGGTTTCATGTTGAGAGTGCGTGCTCAACCAATGGGGCAAGGAGCACTTTGGCTGATGTTTCAGGGTAGCAAGTAATGGATGAAGCTGGGGGAGTCTGAGGCAATATCCTTAGGTCTCAGTTGATTAAAGCACTTATGTACATGCTTAAGTTAAAGCTGGGAGCAGTCTCACTGAAATCTAATCATGTGCCAAAGTGCTTTGCTGGATCAAGGGCTTAATATGCTAACGAAGGAAAACAAGTAGATCTCCAAATGATGAAGAACACGTTGCTGTCAGGGATCAGGAATGACAGAAATGAGTTTTTACAAGCCTGGCCAGAGTCCTGCCTGGCTGAAAACAATACAGGCAACAAATTGCGGGAGGCTGAACTTGTAGAGCTCATCCTGAAATAGCACAGCTGCTAATTTTAGTTGTCTCAGTGTAGAGACATGTGAGGAAGCTCATTTCCTCTGCAGTTGGGGGGGAGGCAGGCTCCTCCAGAGGTGATTCAGAGCAGCAGCCTGGCTGCTGGGGCTGATTCATTCCTTGCAGCCTGCTTCTGTCCAATAGGACCTGCAGGGCTGGGGTGAAGAATTGCTCTTGTCTGATTGTCTGCAGCTCAGCCTTTTGTGGGGGTTGTGCATTAGTGAACTAAACGAGATCAATTTTGTACAATCCCTACCAGTCGTGCCTGTTTCAACTCCTTGAAACAATTTTGCTGTGTAGATGTAGCTTAACTCAGAGGAGGATGGTCTGGATTAATGGAACAAGAACATCTATCAGGAGAGGCTGGAGATCAGCTGTGCTTGTCCAAGGCCTCTCCTCTCTCTCCCTGGGGTACAGAGGTCTCTGAGCCCCCCCACATCCAACCTGGGCAATGCACTGGGACTCAGAGAAATACCTCCACCTCTGCTGAGTCCGATTGCTGGGAGCCCGGAGCAGTGGTACAGGTTGCACAAAAGATCTCCCCAGAGCTGGCCTTTGAGATGCAGGCTGTCCATGCATTCTTAATGGTTCCCTGTGATAGTTTTCTTGTTATTGCACTTGGACAGTGCTCGTTTTGATTGCTTCAGAGATGCAGGTATACAGGTGGGCACTTGACCTGTTCTGCTCCCAGGCATTCCAAGCCGTCCCCACACTGCCCTTCCAGGTAAGTTACAGCAGCACTATGCCGTTGGAGGGAGGAAGCATTGCACCTGTGCACATCTCTCCCCATTTCTTTCTGCATTTGGCTCCACCAGGGATGAAAATGGGAAGGAGACACGTGGGCTCTGGGGAGTATCTTCAGAGACTGTTTGGGATCACGTTTGGGCTTTGCTGAAATGCTCAGAGAGGCTTTGAACCAGGATGTCACCAGGCTTGGATGCCTGATTCATTTCAAACACGAGCATCAGCCCTGCAGTGCTGCTGGGGACATTTCTATGGGTACCGTGGCAGTGGTAGGCACTCCTTGAGCTCTGTGATGTACTAAGTGCAGTATGAAGATCCCCCAATGCAAAGACCATAAAAGATATCCATTGCTTAATGCTAAGTACGTGCGTAGGTCCTTTCTTAAGTCAGTGTTTCATTTAGCCTCTCAGAGCCTGAAAATGAGAGGCAAATATCTTAGTTAATCAGCTGACAGTCAGCCTTCAAAGCCAGGTCACTCCAGCTCCTGTTTCCCTCTGTTCCTCGCCCCTCTGGCACCAGCAGCTCTCTCAGGAGAAGCCCACCAGCTTCCTTTCATCACCTCTGCATCAGGGCCAGGCATGTGCACACAGGGGGTGCAGGAAGGGGCATCAGTTGGGGCTGGGCTGCACCTGTTATTCCTGAGCCACCCCAACCTGCAGCTGCAGTGGCTGTGGTGGATGCTGTGTGAATAGTGAGGCTGTTGGAGTGATGACGTTTTACTAGCTGGGAGTAAAGCTTGCACTTAGGCAATCAGTGTGCATCACTCACGTGAAGTGTTATCGCTCATGTGATAATGTGTGCCTCAGCAGAAGTGTTTCTCATAGTCAGATGTGCTCCTGACAGGCTCTCCGTGCCCAAATCAGACATCCTGTGGTTTTGAAGTTCCTGTGCCATTTCAGCCTATCGAAGAGGCCATTACTACAAATGCATTTTACAGCAGACTACAGCCTTTATTTGCGTGTGTGGTTGTTGAGTTATTCTCTGCTGCACGGCGGAGTACGTGATTATGAAACCAGTTTGCTCTGCTTTAGGGCATGGGGTCCTAACACGGGGAGGTGTTGATGATGAGCTGGTAAATAATGCATCTGCTGATTATCCTTCTGCTGCGTTGGCTCCAGGCAAAGGGCAGCATCTGCACTCAGCACTGCCCCACTGCTGGGGATGCAGCTCCTGTGTAACGCATCCCTTCTCGTTTGGCAGGTGCAAAACATGTCTCAGTCAATAGAGGTGCTGGACAGGCGAACCCAGCGAGACCTACAGTACGTGGAGAAGATGGAAAACCAGATGAGAGGACTGGAATCCAAATTTAAGCAAGTGGAAGAAAGCCACAAGCAGCACCTGGCAAGGCAGTTTAAGGTATGTCTGCTTTCCAACCTGCTAATGGAGGCATGGCGTGGTGTCCCAGCCCAGCAGCCCTTTGCTGTGCTGCAATCCAACTGCAGGCTGTGCTTGCAGCACCCCTCGGCTCCCTCCTGTCTAAAGCACAACCAGAGCCAGGGTGCAGTATTGCTTTCTCTTGCCACAGAGCATTTTCCTATAGGATAAAAGCCTACATCTCTGCATTCCCATGCTGTCAGGGCTGGCTCCATGCTGGAGGACTCTGTGCAGGATGAGGGCGGGCAGAGCCAGGCACCTTCCCACCCCCAACCCTACTCCTGTTCACCTTAGGAAGAGCCATGACCCAAAGGTTTGCAGTAGCCAGGAGCTGAGCCTTAGCAAGCAGTTCTGCAGCATGTGGGAAACCACACCAGGCTCTCAGCGCATCGTTGCCCTCCCTGGCATCGGTTGCATTTGTTGGGCAGTCAGCCAAGCTAACAGACCCCACCAAAACCAATTAAAAAAGGGAATTTAAAGCTCTTTGGCTGTCCTCAGGATGACCAATAAGGCACCTGAAGGATGTGTGGGTGCCCAGTTTTGAAGTCAGGGTGTTGGCAGCGCTCTGCGGTGGGCGACGCGTGCAGGTGAGGAGTGGAAAAATCATTCTTCTCTGCGATGCTGCCATTGCAGCAAACTTTCCAGAGCATTATTGAGACCAAGCGAAATTGCCAGAAAGAGGCTGCCGATAAAATCTGTCACGTCAAATTGTAGTAATATTTTGGATTAATCATACACACAAGTGGTGGAGATTTCTAGCACAGTCCAGGGTCGCTTCCCACCAGCTGATTCCCATCCTGTTGCCCAGGCTGACCCGTGTGTCAAGCCAGCTATTTCTTAATGAGCATGTTAAATGCCAAGATGACGTGGGGAAGAAGGCACTCAGAACTTCCCACTCACCCCAGCTCCTGCCCTCCCCATCAGCAGGACCCTTGGTTTGGCCTGCCTGCCAGGCTCGTCCTTCGCAATTAAATGTGAGATTCTTTCTCCTTTTCCTTCTCCATTCTGATGAGTTTGATTCTCCTCATTGCCTGCCAGGGAACTTGCAGCAGGTAGCACAAGTAAACAGGAAAATAAAGACATCCCCCACAGGCAAAGCTCAGGAGGGAAAGCCTCTAGGCTGAAATAGGAGGGGATGGGATGCAGAGAAATGAGGCTGAGGGACAACTTCTGGTCCCCTTCAGTCCCAGAGCTGCTCCAGCAGCCAGGCAGGGTCAGAGCACTGCTCTGGACGGGGTCAGGGCAGGAGCACCAGGTGTATGCTGTATGCTGACATGCTTCATTAACGGGTAGGTGCATGCATATTTATGTCTGCTCATTAGCTGTCGGAGCAAAGCATCTTCAACAAAATGCTGCATCCTGTGCCTTTAAACAAGGCCTTCATTTAATTCGTAAGCCAAAACACACAAAAAAAAAAACAACACAAGTCTTAATTCCCACAAAGTAAACCTGGGAACGACTTTTGGGTTTTTACGCTTTTTGTAGCGCCTCTGAAAACAGTCAGGAGTTTTTGTTTCATTTGCTGCCAAAGGCGTTGCTTGAAATAACAGCGCAGCATTTTGTTTCTGCTGATGCCAGTGTGGAGATGTGAGTGGTTTGGAGATCTTGTGCTCTTTCTTTTGGTTCCGTATTGTCTATGAATGGCTATCTATATAAGGCAGGTTAGCGAGCTAGATCCTCAACAGTATTTCATTTTCTTGCTTACAGGGCTAACTTAAAAGCAAGTTTTTTCAATGCTGCAGTGACTGAAGAAGCAGTTCACTCCCATGTAACCATGAAAAGAGGGCCACAGAGCATTTTGCACCATGCATTTATTTTTTTGATTATTTTCCAAATTAGCACCATATCTCACTAAGGAACCTTGAACCACACAACCGAGATCTTCCTTTGCATGCAATTGTAGATGCATTTCATGAATAGTTTGATACCCTTGTCAATGCATATATAAATATATATATATTATTTGATTTTATTTTATTTTTGGAAAGAAAAAAAAAAAAAAGAACTCTTTGTGTATGTGATCTGAAGCATGTAACCCTAAGATGTTGCATTCTAAAAATGACAAATAAAGGCCTTTCCCAAATATTTTGGTGTTCTGCAGCCTGTTTAATATGTTCTTTCCAATACATCATTCGGACCAAAATAATGATTAAAGTAATTTTAATGCTAATAATTGTGGGGATATGAACATTGCACTCACGTAGGAAGCAACCAGGTCAAGGCAGAGTGTTGCAGATTTTTGCACGCATAGCACTGAATCGAGCTTATTTTAACCTTGCAGGCAATAAAAGCGAAAATGGAGGAACTTAGGCCTTTGATACCAGTGTTGGAAGAGTACAAAGCCGATGCAAAATTGGTATTGCAGTTTAAAGAGGAGGTCCAGAATCTGACGTCAGTTCTAAACGAACTCCAGGAAGAGATTGGCGCCTATGACTACGAAGAGCTTCAGAACAGAGTGTCAAATCTTGAAGAAAGGCTTCGTGCATGCATGCAAAAATTAGGTAGGCTCAGACCAACATGGTGGCACTGGCTAAACACCATCGGTGTCCCAACACACCTCCCGGCTGCAGGCAGAGATGCGGTGTGGCCATCTCCCGGTGCCTCTCCTTGCTGCAAGGGGAGCCCCGCAGCCGGGTGCCATCCTGCAAGCCCCTGTGCTGCGAGCAACACTCACCCTGTGAGCAGTCCTGCTGGGGATTGCCTGCATGCCTGATGTTGCTCCCGGTGCAAGTGCTTCAGGATCAGGCCCGTAAGTAGAGGCATGTGACTTTTTGCGGCGTTTGCATAAGCGGACGGCGACAGGAACGCTTATGCAAAGCAAACACATGCGCCCATTCTGCTTGTGCATCCGTGTCGAAGCTGTTTGCTTACCTGGACCTGGCGCATCAGCGAAATGTCCCTGCACCCCGCTTTAAAGCAGTGCGTGTGCAGGCTGCCAATCAGTCTCCTTTGTTCCTTTTGCATCTTGCAAACCCCCGGTGAGAAGAGCATGACGGTGCGGCCGGGATGCTGGGCAGGACTGGGCACCCAGCACCGGGCAGAGGGGCAGGGAGGGGGCTGCCTCCTGCTGTACATCTCCCCGCTGCTTGCTGCCCTCGCGCTGCCTTGATTTAATTTCTCCTTCCATTATTGACTTTCTCGTTAAGCAATTTAGGTAATCTAAACACATTAACTGCTCTGCAGTCTATTTTGGTAGCACATATGAAATTACACTCTCAGGTAACTTCAAGGAAGAGCTGATCTCTTCTCAGCACTGTATACCCTTGGCAAGGTAACGTTTCATTTTGCGGGTCTCCACTGTTGGAATTGCTTTTGCTTGTTTCTAGGCATCCCCAGACCTCCACAAGCAGCTGCTTTCCCATCCTCTTCCTTTTTGCTCCCTTTCCAAGCTTTCCAAGCTCTCCCTCTCATGGTAATTTTGGAGTGGCCCCTGGACACAGAGGTGGCTTTATGGGAGGAGATGGTGCCCTGTGATGACCCACACCTTCAGCCCTTCCCTCGGGGAGCAGGAGGAGCTGCTGGAGGTGGGGAGAGGGGATGGCAACAGGACCAGGGAGCTGCACCTGGACCGTGGGATTGCTAACGTCAGGAGAGATCTTTAAACAAAATCATCCTGGACCTCGGGGCTTTGAAAACATAGAGTTTGCCCATACATTGTTTGCCCTTTTGCTCAGGGCTTGCCCCATCCCCCCACGCTCACATCCCCCCAGTGGAACATCTGACCAAACCAGCAGCCCAGGTAAGGCTGAGGCAGCTGGGATGGAGAGGTCTTGCAGGCAACTTTTTCTAAGAAGTTTTGTTGTCTTTTAATTATTATTATTTAGATTTTATTTAGGAATTTTGGCTTTGCTCCTTTTTCCTCCAGCGCTGGGGTGGTTCAGGGCAGCTTTTGTGCCCTGGGATTCTGCAGCCTGTCGATGTGCTCACTGGGACTGACTCTGACTCCTGCAAAAGGATTCTCCTGGGAGGCTTTGCTGCTCGCCAGGAGGGTGATTTATTTGGTCATTTAACAGCAAACAGCACAGACTGAATGCCCAATGTTGTTTATCGCTCTGGAGTACAAACCAGTGCAAATAGGAGTTAATTGAGTTAAATTCGGGTAACAACCTTACAGCCACTTTGCTGGCACGTGGTAAGAACCTGTTTGCTGAACATCGTTGTTTGCTGCAAATTACCTGCTCAGAGGGCTGCACTGAAGTAGCAGGCTTCAGTTTAAGTTGTTCTTGCATGGGGCAGCAAGGCTGCTCACCTGTGTTCACCTGCAGAACAGGGCTGAGCACCAGGAGGCGGAGGACATGTGCTGTTTTCCTGCCTGCCTCACCTCTGCAGGGAGCATTGATGCTCAGCAGTGTTCTCTTTAGACAAGATCCTTTTTGTATTTGGGGCTTTTCTTAAGCGTTCCTGATGGATCAATAGCGAAAACACTTCCTGACCCTGTCGTGTGTGTGTGTGAAGGGAAAAAAAGAGAGATCGATAACAGCACGTTCAATCTGTTACGCTGTTTACATTCTTGAAGATCACTATTTATATAGGGATTTTAATGTTTCCATTACCCTGAGAGGAGCCTTGGGAAAGGGAAGGGGCTGTTGCTCCTTGAATCAAAGGGGATTTCATTCGGCTGGGCTCTGTATGCTCATGTTTGCCAGTGGTACGAGCTTTCTCCAACTCTTGCAAAAAAATCCCAGCCTGCAATCCTGGTGCAGAGATGGAGAAAATGCAGCTGTGTCCTCCCCTTTGGGTGCCCAAAGCGTTTGGGGTGGGATGGGTGATGGGAGTGAGGGTATGTACCACACATCTCCAGTGCTGGGAGCAGGTGGGGAGGACAGGCGGGTACTGCCTGAACAGAGCCAGGGAGCACAGCACTGGTGACTGTGTTGGTGGTAAATTGCTGCCAAGGTGCTAAACATCACGGGCTGGTGGGCTGGATCTCTGGAAAAATACTGGAGGTGTTAGCATCCTGAAAGGGTGGTGACATTTGTTGTAGCTAGTTTGAAGCATATCTCATGCTGCTGATGCTGGAAAAATCCTGGTGTGGACAGGGGAAGGGGTTGTGTTGTGTTGTGTTGTGTTGATGCTCTGTGGAGCTGCATGAAGCTGTTTTGGAGCTGGGACAGCCTGCAGGGCCACCAAAGGGGCTGAGTTGAGCTGATTTCCAGGAGCAGGGGCACACAGATCCCCGTGTACCTCTGATCCAGGGCCCCCGTAAGGGAAAATGGAGTGAAGGTAGATCCTTCAGGAGTGCCCCAAAACTGCTGTCTGCAGCTTCCCATCAGGTCGTGGACTTGAGCAATGGGCAGCAGAGCATGCTTCCCTGGTGCACATTCATCCCTGAGAGACTCTCTGGTCACATTCCAGCACTGAAAATGGTCCCAGAAGGAAAATAAGCTGTGAATGCAGTCTTTGCCTTCCTTCTCTTTAGTGAAATATTAGGGAGATTCAGTCTGAGAGCCAGGAGATGCAAGAATCCAAGCTTGGGAGCTGCTGCCGTGATCTGAACTGCAACATGGCCAAGGGAAGCAGCAGCAGACCAAGTCCCCTCTTCCCTCAGTGATATTCCTGCTTCTACTGGTTGCTAGCCCCATAGAAAGATCCATTATGAATGTCTTGCCTTGTATCTGATGCCTGTGATGGATTTACACTTAGAAAGTACCTGGTCCTGTGTGAGAGCAGCCCTCTTGCAGTGCTGGAGAGCTGCTGTGAATGTGCCAAACATGTATGAGATGCTGCAAACAACATTAGTTTACCCTTATCAGCTGATGCTGCCTTTTTTTTTCTCTTTCTTTCTACCCCTTTTACTTCTTTATTTTTTAATCAATGCGCTTTTATACAACCTTTCTCTCCAGGGAAATGGTAGGAAGGAGATAAAGTGACAGCAACGTAGGGCAGTGATAATGAAAGGCAGCAAGGAGCAGATCTGTGATTAGGGGAAGGCTGCTCCTCTGCAAGGGGAATTTACCAGACATTAAGCATTCATTATTTTAACCCTTTGCATCCCTTTGACAATGGCTCCTCCTGAGCCAAGCAGTTCTGCTTGCACCGGCTAGGATGCATTCCCAGCAGGGCCTGCATCCCAGCAGAGACATCAGGAAACCTGTGCTGAAATATGGCTGCTGTCAAACGTTGGCTGCCAACCTTTACTTGCCTCTTGCAGGAGGTGCTGCTGCAGGACCCCTCTGTGCAGGATGTGTCTGGGTTTTCAATGTGTGCTCCCGTAGCAGCAGAGCATCCCACACTGGCCACAGCCCACCCTGCTTCATCCCACTGAGTCTCTCCAGCTGTCATTCTGTAGTGCACATATGTTAAAATGACAGCGTTTGGGGAGATGGGAATGGCAGCTTTGCTGGAACTTGGGGATATCAATGTAAAAAAGAAAAAAAATGGAAAAATGGAGATCCACATCTGGCTCATGGGGCTGCAGTGGTGAAGGAGGGGCACTCTTCAGTGGCCCCTGAGCATGCAGGCACGTCAGAGCAGGGAAGGCAGCTGGTAGGATCCTGAAATGGTTTCTGCAAGGAAGAGAGATTTATATCACCTATAATTTCCCACTTTTTTTTTTTTTTTTCCCTTTCTCCTTTGCATAACCTGTAACAAATGTGTTGCTTCCAGCAGGGCTGGAATAGACACGGCTGTCTTTTTATCTTGGCTGCACCCACTCTATTATAGCAGAAATGAGCAGAGCTGTTCAGCTAATTTCTCCACCTGGCTGCTCGACCCTGGCTAACTCTTCTCATTCTCTATTCTGCAGCATGAGCATGCAGCTGCTGCGGGAAGGCTCGTCTTCTTGGGGCAGTGCGATAAGGACAATTGTTGTTAAGAGATGTGGAACAACCACAAAGCACCCAGCAGTTGTTCTCAGCCTAATTACCTTTAATTAAATAACAACACAGCTTCTCGGAGCGCTGCGATGGGGGGCAGTGGGGTCTGGCAGGGAAAGACCCAGTGTTAGGAAGTGTGTGCCCAAGCAGCGTGGTGTTGTTGGGAATGGTGCTCACCAGCCTTGCACTCTTTTTCAGCTTGTGGCAAGCTGACGGGGATAAGTGACCCAATCACAATTAAAACCTCGGGGTCCCGCTTCGGCTCGTGGATGACGGACCCTCTCGCCCCAGAGGGAGAGAACAAGGTAAGAGCACGGTCCCTGTGGTGTCCTCAGGAGGTCTGGGAAGGAAAATCGAGCACTGCATGGGTTTGGCAGCCAGGAGGAGTGGAGAAGCCCATGCTGTTGGTCCTTGCTGCTCTTCCGCTGCCAGCATCCCTGATAACGTCATCAAACTGCATTTGTCCTCCGTCCTCCACCTGCTCTGCAGTGAGGAATTAACTGGCTGCAGCCAGAGGGATTTGTTTTGCTTTGTTTTGGTCTTTTTTGTTTTGTTTCATTTTGTTGTTTTGGTGGGTTGTTTTTTTGTGTGTTGGTTTTTTTTTTCATTCAGAACATTCAATTTTGATCCCAAGGAGGTAGGAGGCCAATAACTGGCTGAAAATCAATCCAGGCTTCCCATGACTGATGGGATGGAAAATATCTCGAGTGCTTGCTGAGGATTTGCAGGCAGCAAGGCATAGCAAAAACCACAGTCCTTGGCTGCAGGGCAATTCCCTCCTGCACGAAGCAGTCCTCATCAAAGGATGAAAGCACCAGCATGGGCTCTATGGGGCAGCTATTTTGAGAGCCTGCCCTGTGACCAGCTCCCTGCAGCATGAGCACAAGGGATGCTCTGCAGAAGCCACCCTGTGTGATGCATTGCCTGGGGACATGCAGCAATGAAGCAGCAGTGACAGTGAGATGGAGGTCCCTCCAACAGCCCACTGGTTGGCACTGGCTCCCCAATGTGACACCTCTGTCTTCTACAGTAATTAAACAAAGATGATCCTAATTATGAAGTAGAACAGGAAGGTGCTACCCATGGTTGGTTCTGAGAGGGGGGACAGACTTGTCCCTTCAGGCTGTGCCTGCTGCATCCATCGGCACTGATGGAGTCAGGTGTGACATGTCTAAAGAGAAAGCCAGGTCTGTGGCAGCTGAAGTACATTAATTATGTGCTAACGATCTTCCCACATCTTCTGAGAGTTTCATCTCAAAGCAATACTTTATTACTTTTATTTTTGCCCGTGACCTTCTCTGCTGATTACTTTTGTTGTGAGTGTAGAGAAGCAGCTTTCTCTGGACCGCAGCTCAGGCTTCACAACCACACGTGTGTGTATGTAATGAATTGTGTTACAAATGCACACTTACAAAGTGGTGCTGGGAAGAGGCCGAGCAGTTCATCATATCCATCTTCCGTCACCAAGCCCCGGGAGGTGTTTGGTGGTTTTCATGGTCATTTGTTCGTGTCATAAAATCATTGAACACAACCGGGCAAAACTGCAAGTCTCACAGAAGCAGCCCTGAGGCGGATGCTGAGCGCAGGGATTGATGTGTATTGGCAGAGCAGTGTGGCAGAGGCTGCTCAGAGCCAGCCAGCAATGTGAGGCCGTCCATCCTTCCACCTCTGCTTCTCCACAGCAAGAATGCCACTGGATCCCTCTGCGTTGATAATGAGGGTTCCTGTTCTTGTGGTCTCCTCTTTATCTCTCAAAAAACTGAACGGTTATTTGGTGTTAATTATTTAATAGCAACTAATGAAAAGGGAGCAGCAGAGAGACAGTCAGTTTTTGGGTGGAAGCTCTCCGGGCTCTGCCCCATCTCTGCCTTGTGCTCAGAGCACGGTTTGCTTTCCTTATGGATCTTTTGCAGCCTTCCTCGTGCCCTCAGCACGGGTGGGAAGATGAGAGCAATTTGCCACACTCAGTCTTCGCATTTCAGGGCAGGACTGAGCGGGGTCTGAAGTTCCCTGCAAAGTTCATGCAGCCTTCATTTGGCCTTTCAAATGCAGCAGCCAAACCTGGGACGCACGCTCACGCAGTGTGTAAATGTTTGTCGTGTTGTGGATGGACCCTGGAGGCAGCCATACTGCAGAGCTGCCGTGATCACAGTTTGCAAAGGGAGCTTGCTCTACAGCATTACTGCAGTCTCCATCCTCAAAGGCATTCCCCACTGCCATTTCATTTACCTCCTTTCCTCGCTAAACATTTTTAACCGAAGGCGCCTATCTTATTTTCAGGCAGCAAAGGCACACAGAGTGTCACTCACCGGGCGGATATTTCTTCTTGATATCAACTGCATCGCTTTAGCATTTGGCTCTGAATTGGTTTCAGATGACAAAAGCTTTTTTTTTTTTTTTTAAAGTAGTCTAGACAGTGTCCCTGGCGAACTGGTGTTTAAATCATGATCTGAAATCTCTCTCCCATCTCCTGATAGCAACGTTTTGATGTCTTTGTCTCTTGTATTTCAGCAGTGTTGGTTTAAGCTTTTGATGGGGAAGTGTGTGATTTTTAAACCAATATGGACTTTGCATTTCCCTGACAATGAGCGATTGTGTTCCTCGCTCCTGCATGCCAAATTAACAGAGCTCAGCACAGCAGCTGCTGTAATTTACTGAGTGTGATCGTAATGGGGCTTACAGGACAGGAAGGCAGCATCTCCTTAGGGTTTAGCCAAGGGAAGGTGCTGCTTGCCCTCTGTGTGCTGGTCCTGGGGTGATGCCAGCTTACCCCCAGGAAAAATCTGCCATTCTCTCCGTTCCTTGGTGAGTTTGGGGTGGCAGCCTGAGGTTTGTTCTGGGTGTGTTGTCCTCCTGCAGGTGCCTCAGTGAGGTTGGCCCCAAGCAGCTCGCTCTGAATGGTGAAACACCACCTCACTGATGTGTCTCTGCTGTTCCCTAACCCTGCGTGTTTCTGTTGCTCGCCCAGGTCTGGTACATGGACAGCTACCACAACAACCGCTTCGTCCGCGAATACAAATCCATGGCAGACTTCATGAATACCGACAATTTTACCTCTCACCGTCTCCCTCACCCGTGGTCAGGCACTGGTCAAGTGGTCTACAATGGCTCTATCTATTTCAATAAATACCAAAGCCACATAATTATCAGGTTTGACTTGAAAACTGAGACCATTCTCAAGACTCGCAGCCTGGATTATGCCGGCTACAACAACATGTACCACTACGCCTGGGGCGGCCACTCCGACATCGACCTCATGGTGGATGAGAACGGGCTGTGGGCCGTCTACGCCACCAACCAGAACGCGGGCAACATCGTCATCAGCAAGCTGGACCCCAACACCCTGCAGAGCCTCCAGACCTGGAACACCAGCTACCCGAAACGCAGCGCTGGGGAGGCCTTCATCATCTGCGGCACGCTCTACGTCACCAACGGCTATTCGGGAGGCACCAAGGTGCACTATGCCTACCAGACCAACGCCTCCACCTACGAGTACATCGACATCCCGTTCCAAAACAAGTACTCGCACATTTCCATGTTGGACTACAACCCCAAGGATCGGGCCCTCTATGCGTGGAACAACGGACACCAAATACTTTACAACGTCACCCTCTTCCACGTCATCAGGTCTGATGAGTTGTAGTCCATCCTTGTTTAGAAACTGGTTTAGGGAAAAAAGAGAAACAAAAGGAAAATGGGAAAAAAAAGGGAGAAACGAATATAAAAAAACAAATACTAATGTTGAGGAAACACACTTTAAGTAGGTAAATAAACAAGCAGCTGCCAAAATTAAGACCAACGTCATGGAGGATTATTCAGCATAGACCTGACAGATCAGCATTACCTCTACATTTCTAGAAGTCTGGCCCCGCGTTATAGACTCATGACTAACCATGTACTTGCAGCTGGAACTGCACTTGGAGAACCACTTCAGTTTGGGGTTTTGTTTTGTTTCTGTTCCGATAGCAAACCTATAGTACATACAAAAGAAGTAAGGCAATGACTGTTGGAAGTTTATCCTCGGGAGACTCGCTCTCTTCCGTGTGGGGGTTGCATGGACATTTTACGACATCACGGTCAGCTGTGATGGATGTGTGATTTGTATTTCTAAGCAGAAAGCTGACCCGTGAGGAGCTCTCGCTGTCTGAACAAGACCTATCACAGGTTAGTTTTATTCGCCTTCCATTGCAGCTACTGTCTCTCAACTGTGTTCCTGTCACTTAGATTAACTGTGCTGAGACCCGAAGTAGCTCATGGATCTGTGTCTTAGTAACTATTAAACACGATGGTTTAAGTATGTATTATGAACAAGTTGTTGTACCCATATTGTTTGAACTTATGTATTCAGCAAATATATTGTATAATGTATGTCTGTTATTTACCAGAGGTGGCAAAACTTTGTATGTCCAGTTTATGCAATGAATGTTGTAAATGCAATGATGTAGTTTGGATTAATAAACGATGGTTTTGTTTCTAAAAAGAAAAAGAAAAAAAAAAAAAAGATCAGTGTTCACCCTTATACACAGATAACCAATTTCATGTTGATAATTACAAGAATATTCTCTTACTGTTATAATATCTACATAGCATTATGGTGGTTGGAAATCGCTTCTGTGGAAATTCTGTGGCATCAGATTCCCACGGGAAGCCCTGTGTATGGAAGTGTGAAGGTAATTACTTTTTCTTTTTTTTTTTTTTTTAAAGAGGAAAACTTTGTACTATCCACAGTTATCAAAGGAACAATAAAAATATTAGGAGACTTCCCTGCTTTGTTCGTTGTGTGTTCTGTGCACGAGCAACTGAGCGCATGGGGAGAGGGTAGAAGGAATTGTTGTGGGGTTTGGGGGTGATGGCTCAGCTCCCACGTGTGTTAGAGCCCTCCTCTTGCACGGTCTGTTTGTAGGGCTGGGTCACAGCTGCAAGACAGGCTGGACCCTGTGGGGTTTTGCATACCCTCTCTCATGCCCGTTTACAAGCCGTGGAGCTGCGTGCATCTCCCAGAGCACTGTATGGGTCTTCTTGAGGACTTCTGTAGGTTCTCCTGTCGGCTGTCCAGTCCAGGCTGTGCAGTTCCATCTGGGTACTACTGAGTACTATTTGCTGACTTGCAAGGCATGGCACAGTGGCAGAGCACTGGTGTGGCTCTTTGTGTGCCTAATTACCCAAAGTCACTTTTATCATTAGGCAAGATTTGAGGACAAAAGAACAAATTTGCTTGAAAATATTGATCTGCAAAAAGTAAATTGAATTACAAAACGGCAAAATAATGCTGTTTGCTTTAGGGTATAGCTACGTTTGGACTCTAATTTTCCTAGTGCAATTCATTTAATACAGGACTCAACAGCACAAAACGTCCTTGAACACAACAAAGGCAGAGCAGCTTTCCAGTAACTTGTACCCAAAGTTAATGAGATGAGAAAAGTGCTTTAAGGGGTGAACCTTTGTCCTATTTGCCTGTAGTGCAACGTTCTATAAATGGATGCCATATGGTCATATAGTTAATGGTATGCATTACTTTTCAAGTGGATGAGCCATTCAAAGACAAGTACGTCCCAGAAGATTGCTTTTGATAGCCTGTGACTTAATTATTTGGTATACGAGGTTTGTGGGTCCAAATTTAGGCACGGGACTCGGTGAGGTGCTTCAGAGAAAGATCCGACCATACATCTGTATGCATGTTTATGTATCGTTAATATTTGATGAGGGATTAATGGAAGGGCACTTGATGAGGTGACAGTGGGTGTTTGGGTCAGATGAGGAGCTCTGTGCTCAGAGGGCTCTGTAGGGCTCAGGATCAGCCCTCCTCCATCCCAGCTGAGCAAATAACAGAGCAGCTTTAATTTTTCTGGCCAAGCTATTGTTCTCCTTCGTCCTTTGAGGTGGATGAATCGATACTCTCTGTCTGGGCATGTACCTGCTTGGATATGAATGGAGCACCTCCTGATAAACATACAGAGCTGGCTTCCAATCCCACAGCTCTCACAGCTCTGCTGCTTTCTGCACTAAGACAAGCCTCCTCTTGGCAGCCACAGAGCTTGGCCCATAGGACATCTGCACAGCTTTGGGGCATGGGAGCACTGTGATTGCCCATAGCCAGGCTGTCCCACTGTGCTACAGGGAGCTCACTCAGTGCCTGCCTACAACCCAGGCAGAAGTGCTGGCTGTTACTTAGCGCTGTCACATCAGCGAGGGCTCAGTATTTCCCTTCTTTCTTCCTTTCTTTGCTGTTACTTCTCTGACCTTCATTAGTTCTGCAAGCACCGAATGCGGAGCCCATATGGAGACAGTTATCATAAAAAAAAAAAAAGATCTCGGCCCCTTAATTAGCTCCTCATTATCTGGGAGCTCCATATTGAAGGATTAAGATGTTGCAAAGCAATTTGTTGAGTTTCCAATTAAAACTTTTCGGAACTGTTGAGCCTTCTAATACTTTATGTTTACAAATTAACTTGGACCTAGACAAATACACACATTTCCTTCACCAGGGAGATACAGCTGAGGAACTGATCGTTATTAATATGAAATCCTTGGGTTTAATAAAGTCATAAACTATGTCAGTGAAGCTTTATATACCTGATACAACAGAGATGACAGTCTTTGAGTGAATGAAAAAGAGTTAGACTCATTAAGAGGGCAATTATGAGCTGACTCCCTAATAACTCCGCTTTTACTGCGCTGTAACTATAAAAACAAATTGTACACATCCCTCTTTATAGCAATTTGCCTCAGATGTGTTCCTGCTAGGTGAGTTATATGCTGAGATGCTCCATTCGGGGGGCAGCAGGAGTACAAGGCTCAGCTCCTCCCAGCAGCACGTTGTGAGGCCCTTCACGCACAAGTCAAAACCAGATGGGCATGGATTGCAGTCACTGTGCTGTGCAAGATGTTCGTTGGAGGAGTGCAGCTCTGAGACACGAACACAGAAGAAAAATGGGTCTCTCCTGCAAGGCACTGAGCTGTGCACGCCTCGCCTGGGTTCCTCGGTGTGTCTGCTGCCAGAGCTGCTGCAGTGGCCCAAAAAAAGAGGAAGGTGGGTGACCACTCAACAAGCCCACGCTGAGCTGTTCCCAGTATCTGCAGTGCTGGGGCAGAGGCAACGCTGGCTCCCACCCTGGGGTAAACACAGAGGGGTTAATCACTTCGCTTATAACCACCTAAAAATGGGTCTCGAGCGTCTCCACATCACATCCAGCAAGCACACGGAGGGATACAGCCTGTCTGCAGCAGGAATCAGCCCACCGAGCTCCAACCAACCAACCGCAGACAGCTCCGTCCTCCCGCAGAGCTGTCCCCGGGCCCGCAGGTGGGACAGGCTCACGGCCATTGTCCAATCACTGCAGGAGGACACGTGTCACCGAGGACGGCTCTGTGCTGTGCATGACAAGCATCACCTTTCTGCAGCGACGCGCGCTGGGCCTTTGTTCTCAGCCAGCGCCGAGGACTTTTGATAATATGGTACTTATGTTCTTTGGGATGTTGTAAAGCTGTGAGCTGATCTGTATTGAACATGTCGTTTGTATTCCCACGCTGTTTTTTAAGCAAATCTGTCAAATAAAAACCCAAAAAAAGGAACAAGAGGAGGAATGCAAAGGAGTGCTTACATAAGGCGTTTGCTGTGCAGGCATCCGTGGGCACTGCGGGCCCTAGAAGCTCCATGACTTTGCTGTGTATAGGGGCAAAGGGCCCTGAAAAACCCCTTTACCCAGCACAGGGAGCAGCATGGGGGAGCACCAGCAGCCCCCAGCTCAGGACATCGCCCCTTTTGGGTGTTTCCCACCCTCTGGCACGGCTGAGTTCTCTGAGCTTTGGGGTAATTTTGCAGCTCCCTCTCAATGGGATTTCAGCTTCTTGTCCTCCCTCTGACTTTTTGATATTTGCTTTTTTGAAAAATCCCATCACTCCCGGGATAAGCATTTTTCACACCATTCTGTGCATACTTTCCCATTTCTGTGCTATCTGAGGATGCAGCTACCCAAAATAAATGGTGTCTGCAGCACCTGCAGCAGCAGGGTGAGTCCCTCCTCACCGAGCCCCCAGCGAGTCAGGGCAGGGACCTTGGGGAGAGGAAACATAAACCTGCCATCTGTGGCAATTTAGCATTTACCAGTCATATTGCACTAGGGCACTGTCACTTTGAATGAATGTTAAAATGTTTCCTCTCTGTGGCCTGAGCAGTCTCCTTTTCCCATCAAATTGGTCGTGGCATGCCATAATAAAACAGACACACTGTGTCTGCAAAGGGTCACTCGGAGGGGCTGACATCAGCTCGTGGAGGTCCCCTGGTGAAGGAGGCATTCAATTAAAGTTTTATTGCAATTCCGCAGTGTGAAGCCACGAGGGTGAGCCTCGGTGGCTGTGCTGGGATTGCAAATTAGTGGCTGAGTGTGGGTTTGCTGGTGACGGTGGCCACGAGCACTGGGCTCACTGCAGGAGCAGACAACAGGATGGTGGCATGGGGGCTTCAGGATGGGCAAGCGTGGCGTGGAGTGACCCAGGCATGGGATGGGTAGGGAGATGTCAGCTGGGGCGTGTCTTGCAGCAGTGCTGCAGTGACAGGGAAAGCAGCCCAGGTGTTTTGCAGATCCTGGTTTTTTACAGAGTATCCTGGAGCACTGCTCCAGATGTGCTCACTGCCCAAGTGCAGGTGCTCGCAGCGTATCCATCACTTCAGGGAAGACAGAGAGGAGGAAAACTGCTGGAAACGAGCAGGGCCCCGTGCCCAGATTTTAGCCATAACATTTTTCTTTCAAAAACTCAATAAACTGGTGTTTTGCACAGGAAAAAGCTGTCAGACTTTTAATTACCAGGTGTCGTTACTCTGTTATTGGGATTGAGAACTCCAGTAAGACACTTCAGCCCCAGGCATAGGCATAGCACTGATGTTAAACTACACGGGAGGAAAGGTGTGTAAGGGTTGGTCATCCTGTAGACCTAGAGATTTGTCCAGGGGTGATGCGATCTGATGGGCAGTGTGAGGAGCTGCAATGCTTCCTGCTGCAAGCACACAGCCCTCACTGCTGCTGGAAACAGGCTACCAGACCTGAGAGTTCGGTGTCATCCTAATATGTTTTGCATTTTAAATATTAAATGTACTATTAATATTGTAATTCCCATCTGTCAAGCTAGTGTTGTAAGTACTCTGCTGTGTCAAAAGCTCACACCTCACTCCAGACCTCACAGGAGCCCTTGGGCTCTGCCAAAGCCACATCAGTTCCTTGGGAGCTCCCAGGGCAACCTCCAGGGCTGTGCCAACAGGAGCTGAGGGGAGAAAAAGTACCAAACCAGGGAACATGGATCACTTTACCCCATAGCAACAAGCGACAGGAGGAGCGTCTTCACAGCAGAGCCCTAAAAAAAGGAACTGTTAAAATAAACATTGGCATATCTCACACCTCCCTCTCCCCTGAAGGATGCTCTCTGGAAGCACATGTGGACAAAGAGAGAAGGGAAAAGAAGGAAAATCGTGATGGAGGGGAAGATTAGAGGTACTCTAATTAAGT
The DNA here is from genome assembly GCA_013399175.1 of Odontophorus gujanensis. NCBI lineage: Eukaryota > Metazoa > Chordata > Aves > Galliformes > Odontophoridae > Odontophorus > Odontophorus gujanensis. The sequence continues at coordinate 83,861 of VXAB01003365.1, read as the reverse complement.
GTTGAAATTAATCCTCTGTTGTCTTTCACCATCTAATATGTTTAATCATTACAGCTCTCTGTTGTTCACTGATGAATCCAGCAGTCTCTTGCAGAGCATCTGGTCATATTATTCCCTTGCTTAATGATAGCATTAAAAAAAAAAAACAAAAAAAAACACCACAACAAACATTTTTGGTGGAGCATTTGCCCTACATATAAAGCATCTTGCAGGCAGGTGATGAACCAGAGCCTACAATTCACACCAGCAATGTCCCAGCACCCCCAGCACATCCAACCACTGCTGCTGCCCACAGGCACTCACAGAGAGCCACATGGGTACCTGGTCTTTGGGGCAAAGCCAAGGCAGCAGTGGTTTGGGGTCAGAATCACACTTGCATTTGCATCTCTTCCCCCCTTCCCTCTTTTTCCTTTGTTGGGGGGGGGGGCTGTTTTTTGTTGTTTTGTATCCCAGCAGACCAAAACGCCAACATGTCACCGTCACTGCGGCGTATCTGAAAATGTGACATGATTAGAGATCAGGACAATAATGAGACAGTTTATCTTCCTTACACATACAGCACTGGATGAGCTACTGGGAAATAAAAAAAGCGTCAATAAATCATGTTGCCTCTGCTGTGGAAGTAATAAAAGCTGCAGTCCTGGCGCCGTGTGAGGGCTGCTCTGACACCAGTCCCTGCTCTGCCCTACCCACGGGTAGATGGATGTGGGTGCTAGGAATGCTCAGGGCCATGCAAAGCCCTCTAAGTTCCTGTTCTTGTGGGGTTCACCAAGATACTCTGTCCCCAGGAGGAACCCACCTCCCTAGCAGCCCTGTAACAGTCCCACACCTATGGGACAGACCCACAGCGAAGTGCTGCCCGTGGGATGCTCTGTCCCATGTTGCATAATCCCTGGGAGGAATAAAAGCAGATCCTAACGCCTTCCCACACACATGTCCAACCCCTGTGATGGGTTTCTTGCCCTGGTTGAACAGAATATTGAGAGGCTGCCATAAATAGGTAGCAATCAAATAATGCTGCAGCCCACTCCCATCTGCTAGCTACAAAGCCTGTCCAAGCGAAAGCAAGGGGGAGCTGGGAAAGTGGCTGCATCCTGCACCATTCCATGGGCACTGGCTCCACTCTGTGCTTCGTGCCCCTTGTGTGACGTTGGAGCAGGAATTTGAGGCCAGCCCCTCTCTGAAACTGGGAGAAATTGCAGGTTGGGATGCTGGAGCTCAGGCTGACAGAGCCACGTGTCTGCTCTGTAATGCAATATTGGCAATGCTATAGAGAAACATCAATGAAAAGTGAAGCCAGACCATGGGGAAAACGTGTAAAACTTTGTCATTCAGGCTTGCATCACTTTGAACATGACCAGGTGGGCATAGCTCATAAGAAATAGCTGGAAGTTATTAGCAAAAAGCAGCAGAGAAGTCAGGGCAGCTGTGCAGCAGCTGCACGCACTCAGGGTACTCTGCCCTGCAGCCATGGGTGCTGCTCAGCACCTCTCCAGTCCCAAATGTCCCCCAGATCCATCCCACCTGGGTCCACAGAGCAGTTCTGCAGGTGTGGGTGGGGTGCACTCCTGGGTGTGATGGGTGGGGAATGGGATAAATAGTTGCAGTGCTGTAAAGAGCAGGATGGCTGCAGTAGGTCTGGGGGATGTGATGTTTATGGGTGTGTGTATGTGGTAGTGGGCAGGATGGGGAGGAGAATCAGTGAAAGGAAAGGACGTAAAGACAAAAGACAGGGAGCATTTTTAGCTGCTTTCTGCCTGGTGACTTGCAGCCCTTTAAGCACCAGCTGATCTGCAATGAATGTCTGGTACGTGAGGGGTAGGAAGGGACCAGCCCTGCTTACATTCCTCCATCACCCCTGGGCCTTGGACTTCCTCAGCCTGAGATGCAGCCAGAATGGTGATGATGCTTCTGCTCAGCTCTGGGGTCCTGTATGGGGTGAGCACAGCCCCCGTTCCTGGCAGGGATGGGGCTGCTCTGAGCTCAGACCTCACATGGCACGGGAGTGCTGATTCATCTCGCTGCTGCCTGAGATAGGAGAGCAGGTAATTAAGTCAATGGCACATAAATAAATGTACAAGGTATAACCTCAGGAGCAAAGAACAGTGCTGGAAACTCTCAGAACTGCACAATCTGCTTTCCTTCCTCTATGGTGGGGCCTGAGCTCACCTCTGGGACTACTCTTTTGCTTAGAAAATATCAAAGAGAGGGATTTCTTTTATTTTTTTTTCTTTTCTGTTGGAGTATTAGTTCTTACACTGAAATTAGGTAACTTTCTCTTCCCCTGAAGTTCCCTGTGTCTTGGGCACACTGAACCTTTGCCAGCTCTCCATACATAACCCAGAGCTAGGCCCAGTTCCCAGTTCGACTGGAGGTGCATGAGTTCTGCAGCCCTTTTCTGAACAGCAAAGAACAGCAGTGAGCCTGATACAGCAGCAAGCAAGCAATTGCTGGCACTGTGCTAATTGCCAGCACCCTCTGGTACTAATGACAAAGCTGATGTGCCTGCAGCTGCAGGACGATACCAGCTCTGCATTTTAATTAAGCCTTATTAAGTAGACTTTGCATTTGGCTCAGCCTGACCCTGGCTCAGCTCTGTGGCTAACGAGAGCCTGGGCTCAGGGCTCTGCAAGCTGCTGGCAGTCACTTGGTGCTGCTTTAGGACTGAGCTGGATGTGCACCCAGCAGAAGGCTCTCCTGCCACAGCATCATCCATCACCCCTTTATGGCTCTCTTCTTCTTCAAGCTCTTACTGCTAACATCGAAAAGAGGCCTTTGTTGCATTTGCATCAAAGCCGTGGCACCCCGGAGCATCCAACCGTTTTATTTTTACGGTGTAACATGGTTTATAAATTACCATCCTGGTGAGGAGCTCTGGGTATTTGTAAGGGGAAAAAAAAATAAATCCCTTGGTGTTCTTCTTCTGTGTACAACTCCTCTTAGGGCTCTGCTAGGGCCACCTGCACCCTGAGCCTACACTGAAGCAAAGGGAAGAGCCCTCCCATCAGGACAGGGCTGCTGCTGCCCCGTATAACCTGATGCTTGGCATTGAGGTAGTGCAGGTGGCTCCAGCAGTTTGGTGCTGTCTTTGCTGCTGATGGGCTCAGCAGGTGGCTCTGTGAGATCCACGTGTTAATTCGGGACAGGCTTTCCCACTTTGGCATATTTTTGAGACAGCAAAGCGTGAATCATCACTGGAGGTTCAGCCAGTTAAAGAAAATCTTACAACCCTTGCGCTGAACGTAACAATAACTCCTTCAAACAAGGGTCTGAGGGATTATAATTAACCTGTAATATATGCACATATCCCACTGCTTTCTGCTGCCTGCCAGTTTTCAGATGTGCTGCAGCCCATGCTGGCCATGCAGGAGTCCTCCCTGTCCCAGCCTCAGAGGCATCTGCCTAATTGCGCCAGCAATATTTTCTTAATGCACTTTCCTGCATTGCCTACATCTGATAAGGTCAAAACCACCTTGAGGACAGCTGCTCAACTGTCTGCTTGGGCTTTTCCTCTCCTGGATCCAGGAGGACGCAGCTGCTGTCACCTTCTCTGTAAACCCAGTTAAAGGTGATCAACAAATGCACATGGATTTCCCACAGGAAGGAAGGAGCTGGGATATGTGGCATCCATAATAGCAACTCTTCCCAAGAATCACTTGCAGAGTTGCCCTGTTTGTCATAGAATGGCAAGAAATGAAGTTGGCCAACACAACAGGCTTGAGTGCTGCTCTAGGGGAGAGGAACCAGGTCTGGGAAGTGGTGGCTGCACAAAGCTATGCTGACCCACTTTCCTCCGGATGATGGATACAGGGGCTGGTAAAAACTCCATAGCAACTGGATGCTCTCAGTTTAATTATTAAATCCCCATAGTGCTCTCTTGCAAAGATAAAGGGATCTGGGATATTTTCACCACTTGCAGCCATTAAAAAACCTCTATATTTAGAAGGTTCTGCTCCACTTTGCTGCGTGTCAGGCAACAACAAAGCTTGAGTGTGGACAAGGCTTTGGAGGAACACATCCTTCCAGGAAGGTCTGTAAGCCTGAGGAATCTGGCTGCCATATCGTGGCACTTTGAGCTCTCCTATTCTTCCATGAAACACTTGTGGGAGGTCCCCTTGATGGTATTTTATACGAAGATGTAAGAAAGAACATCAAGGATAATGCATAATCCAGTAACCTCACGTCAGCCCCATATGGGGAGACTTACCCAGCAGTGGGGCTGTGTCACTGTGGATTAGCCAGGAAAGATGTGAGGAAGAGAAGGCAGCACCTGAAGGCCTGCCTTATTGGGGCTATTTTTTATCCTTCAGATTCTTTCCCATTCATCTTTCGTTTCTGCTCTCCACAACAGCTCAGGTCAGCTCTTATTATATTCCATCTGTCCCTCCCATCCCCTGGCACTGAGCACTCAGGCGCAGGCAGCGAGAACTTTTAGATGGCATGATAAATAAAATAGATGCTATTATTAAAGCACTGTCCTGTTTTCTGCTGCCATGGTATCTCTTGTCTTGCCTGCCTTATTGCTGATGTCTTCTGTCAGCCCAGCTTGCCTTTCTTGAGTGTTTGATTTATAGTCCAGGGAGATGGAGCAAAAACATGTGAAAATTGCAAATGAGGGTGCAGGGAGGAGCATGGGCAAGGAGAGGGGGAGTGACTGTGATGAGGATGTGCAGATGGGTCCTCCTCCTACTGCTGTGCTCTGACAAAGGACAGTGATCAGGGTGGTGGGAGAGGTGGGGAAGGTGCAACACTGTACCAGGCAGCTCAGTTCTGGGGCTGTGGCTTACACCTCTGAGCCAGGGGAATAGCATGCAGTAGAGATGGCAAACTGCTGGTGTGCTGGGAGAGAGAGGAGCTTTCTGAGCTGTGTACAAATGCCTCCAGCACAGGCTGGCATCTGTTCCTAAAGATCCAGGCACCAGCCACCAATTTCCATGTTGAGCAGGGGCATGACACCCAGCAGCCAGACCTCAGCTGGTACGAATGAATCCGTCCCTTCTGCTTCAAGGAATTTGTCCTTCGTACTGTCTGCACAACACAACGTGTGGGTTGGATATTCAGCCACGTGGGAGAGAAACAGAGGCTGCTGCCTGCACTGGAAGCTGTCCTTGCTGGTAGTGACTGCAGCTCTGCAGGATGCTATTTTCATTACTATGTGTGAGGCTCGTGATAATTGAAAGCTGTTCCACTCAGTCCTGTAGAACTCCCCAAACTGCAGGCACCTCTCACACATTGCTCCTCCGCCAACCCAGAGCCTGGGAGGGCTGTGCAGTGCCAAGAAGCAGCCCCTGCCTTTGGTATCTTCCATTGCACCCCACATGAGAGCAAGGGGAAGGATGGGGGCTCGTCTCCCTGGGGCATGGCAGAGCAAGAACCCTGATGGGTTCTCTGTAATCCTCCCCAAAACTCCAAGATGAGAAATGAGGATTTGGGTTGGTTTGAAATGGAAATTAAACCCCTGAGTTGTTTCATCTCCTTGCACTGAGCGGCACAGGAATTCCAAAGGCGGTTTGGAGGCAGATGCTGCTCCTTTAATCTGGTGTTCTGGCCAGTTATACACGAGTGTACTCGTCCTGCTTGGATTACACTTTTGCATCAAGGATTACATTCAAATCCAGCAGTGCCTTTAATGCCTAACACTGGGCAAAGAAACTGACATTAATATATTTCAGGAGCACAAAAACACAGCTGGAGGGTTAGTCATTATAAAGTATGATGTAGGTTTATCATGCAAGTTGGAGAAATCAGGCTTACTGGTGCATCTCCAACTGAGCATTTTTCTTGGTCCGTGTCACCCACTCGTTGATCAGCTCTGGATTGTAATTATTCCAGGGAAGAGGCTGGAATAATTGGGGACTGGAGCTCAGTGATCTTCAAGGCCCCTTCCAACTGAAGCCATTCTGTGTTTCTGTGAATGTAGACAAACCAGTTAAGCACCAGCACGCTCAGGTTTTCAAGGGGAAGCAGGGAGGTCAGTTTGAGTTCTGGTGGTTCTGCTTAAGAATAATTTTACCACCTGCCAAAAAGACAGAGGTGCTATATAAAGATGTACGTCTATATATTAATTGCATATAAAGATGGGATGATTCAGGATGCCCCAGGGCATCCCCATGAATGTAAATTGCCATAGTTGCACAGGCAACATTTCTTCCTCTTGGCACTGCTCGAGACGTGGGTAGAGGTTGTAGATTAAATCATGGGGGTTTCCATTAATTACTATTCATCAGCAGACACTATGCAGAGTCTTAAGCTGTTAAGGTCAAAATAAACCAAAGAAGACAATCACTTTTATTGTCCAGCCATCTCAGGGAGGTCTGTGTGATCAAGCAATTCTCCAGTTCCTTCTGCACCAAACCTTCTGTTTGATGCTGCACAAATCTGACAATGCACATAATTGCTCATGCTGACTAAAAAGGGGTGAATTTGCAGGAAGATAGCTGTTGCCTTAAGCAGTAAAAGCTGGTTGAGATATGCATCTGCTCAGACTGCTTTGCAGCTGGAGAACCATCCCTACTGGTAAGGAGATACCCAGAGCTGAAGCCTGGATACAGGGGGAGAAGGGGAGGAGGGCATCTTCCTAGATGGGGGCTGTCAAGAAAGGGTTAAATCTCTGCAAGATTTCTCCTCCACCCTCACCTCCTGCAGAGAGGGTGCTAATTGAAACAGGTGAGAATGAGGTAGATGAGGAAGGCTATTTAGTCTCCACCTGCAACAAGCCATTAAGTGCCCTGCCTGGGGCTGCTGGTTGCTGTTTGCAGACCAGAGCAAGGAGGAGTGCTGCCTCTCGGGGAGTACCTGGAGCTGAGTGATTTTGCTTGTGTTGTTGCTTTGCTTCCCCTGGTTTGAGGCTGCTGTGTAGATGGGAGAAGAGGGCAGAGCTCATCAGCACTGGATCTGCTGGAGCATTGGATTTATGGTGGTTGTGTTGGTGAACTAACTGGGCCTTTTTGGAGTCTGCTATCCAGCCTTCTGTGCTTGGATCACTGGTGATGATGTGACCTCAAGGGGCAGCTACAGATTGCCTTAGTAGCAGCAGGTAGACAGGTTTCTCTTCACTTTGAGTATGTGTTTGTTGTGAGCTTTGCTGGAGGAGCCCTGCAGTGGGGCAGGCTGGGTTGTGTATCCATAGCCAATCAGTGGTAATTTGTGTGTGCAACACTCTTCTTCCTTGGTCTAGGTATTGCATTTAGACCTCCATCTAAGTGTTCAGGGAACGTGGAGATGTGGCACTGAGCGATGTGGTCGGTGGGGATGGGTTGGGCTTGAGGATCTGAGAGGTCTTTTCAAACTATTTCAATTCTGTGTCTGAGATCTCTTATTTACACTTAGCCACACTATAAGAGCTCTAATTCTGCTCAAGGCATACTATTACTTATTAGCTGCAGTAGGCTGCTTTTCTCAACGAATTTTGGAGAAAGCAGAGCTATTTTTCTAGTAATACTCTAAGAGACTTAATAGGAGCCTGGAGTTAGCTTGCAAGTGAGGCCACGCCGACTCCCTGGGACTGCTCATTTCTTTTGAAGGGATGTGGGATGTCACAGGAATTGCCTGTGCCTTTGCATGCAGTAGCACTCAGCAGAGCTTCAGCTCTCCCCAGTACTGGGCCCAGACACCCACTGGCAGAGATCAACTGTGCCTACCCATACAATCTGAGAGCTGAGTCCTTTTGTTTCATCTGCACTTGCAAGCGAAAGGAGCTGAAAATGGCTGTGCCATTGGGGAGAGAAGGGAGTTCAGTTGAGGACTCTATCTTGAGTCATGTTGGCTGAAAATCTCTCTGGGTACACTTTCCCGTCCAGTAGACTTAGTAAAGCAGAAATTAAACTGCTTGGGGATTTTAGGTGGTGGCAGAGGTCAATAAAATATTGAAGAGGGATGCTGTCTGCAGCTCTTAGATGGATGGGAGAGCAAGAATGCCAATGGTGCAGTTTACCTGCATGCCAAAAGCAATAGAGATTGCTGTTCTGTTTGGATGGATGTCCATCCTCCAGCACAGCAGATATTCCCAGGAAAAGTGCATATTTGATGTCTGGGATGACAGAGGACAAGAAAGCAGACAGCAGAGTTTGATAATTCCATTTTTTTCACTTGTGTATTTTTTTTCCTTCCATAGAATGTGAGTGAGAGGCAGCCCTGAGGAGCATCCTGCATGGAATGAAGCTGTGTTCTCTTGCTGTAGTTTTATTTATAAATAGACTGTTGTAACATACAGTTAAAGCAAGGAACTGAAGGGATCTGCTTTTCCATGGATGCTGATGTGAGAGCAAGAAAAAACTGTATCAGAACTTTCATGTTTTATGGTGTTGTAATCCTGCAAGGGAGGGCTATCCATCACTGCTCTGTGGCAGGAATGTCCCTCTGCTCCAAACATGTCCTGGGGGAGCTTCATCGTCCCTTGATAGCTCAGGGCACTGAGAACGATATTGGGTCCATCTAGTGGAATAATTAAACTCAAGCAATCTGAAAAGCTAAATTAAACCGTTAATTGCCACCTCAGCCTTAACAATCTGGCAATGAAATGCTTCTTCTCTCTCATTCCAGGGCAAAAAAAAACCCAACAAAAAACAAAAAAAAACAACTTTACAGCAGTGTCTAGTGCTAGAGAAATATGAGGCGTTCTGTTCTGACAGACGAGGCTGAGAACCCCTGGGAGAATTGGGTGTCTTGTTCCCATTTGGCTTTGTCTATAGACAGAGTTGAAAGAGCACTCCTATTTGCAACAAAGACAGTAGTGTGCTTGCTTGATGTGGCCTTTGGCTAAGAGTTCCTGCTACAGCCAAAGGAGCTGCTCAGATCCTCCAGAAGGCAACTATAAATAGGTTGCTTTGATGTACAAAGATGTTAAATGGATAACAGAGGAAGGAAAACAACAAACATACTGTCAGTAAGGTTCACGGCTTACAGTTCCTAAATGCACAGCCTGGCTGAAGAAACCAGGCTGGAGTGAAACCGTGCCCTGCTGGAGAGGGCATTCAGTGGAGACCCTGCAAAGGCAAAGAGCAAAGCCCCTCTGGCACTTACTCGGATCTGTGATGGGCTGAGGAGGACAGAGGCATCAGCAATGGCATGGGAATTGGGAGAAGAAACTTGTCTTACTGCTTGCATGAAAATATCTATGGAAAAAGCAAGACTTAAGTGCAATAGTATTTGGATCCTTAGGGGATCCTTTGGATCCTTTGTCCAACTTGGGATATTATATGAGCTGTGAAATAGTTAAGCTTGAGTGGGTATCCAAGAACCAAGTGGGCTTGGATGATCCCAGCCACCCCAGCAGCACTCAGTCCCACACTCGTCCTCCCTTTGGTGCTGGTGATCATTGTGACAGCATCTCTTCCAGCTCACGTGCAATGAATTACTCTCACACAACAAACTTCAGCAGCAAGGAGCTCACCAGGAGTCTTTTTGCTAAGCTCCAATCCGGAATGGTCTGTCAGATTTTATTCTTTTTTTGGTTTTGTCACCGCATTCCTGGCTTGGCAATTAAGAGTGTTGCCTTCTGCTTTGCTGAAATTCATGCACATTTTTCTCAGTCTAAATCTGATCTGAGTTCAGGAGCAAGACTAGCTAAAAGTAGTCGCTTTGATGGTTGCTTTCCTGTTGGAGAAAATCAGTTCAGAAATCAGTTCAGAAATCAGTTCAGATATCTTGATGTGGTGCAGGCAACCTTCTAGGGTGTGGGGAGCATGAGGCTGGGGCAGTGTCCCTTGGTGACTCACTGAACTGCAGGATTGCTTCCCTGCAAGCAGATGTCTTCACCACATCAAATCTTGGGTATGAAATGAGCTTTCCCATTCTTCTCCCCCAATCTTTTGCTCCTGTCAAGCCTGCAGTGGGTGAAGGTATACATCTTCTCTGCATGCTTCAGAAAACATGTCACACAGTGACCAGGTGCTGCTGCTCCACCTCTGAAACAATGCACCTTCCCCACAGAGGCGGCCGCATGTTCCCAAATAGCTTTCAGATTTCCTTTAACCTTTTCAGGCTTTCCACTGTTGAGGCCTCTGTTATTTCCAGATTGGGTTGGCATTTGAAGGGGAAAATGGCCTTTTCACAAAAATCATAACTTTCAGCAGGAAGAAATGGATTTATTGAAGAGAAGAATGGATCTCCCCTTGGAGGGGGTGGAAACAGCCACTCCCCAGTGCCCGTGGGACTGCTGCTGCCCAATTTGCTTTCAGCCTGGCGCATAACCCGCGACCAAAATACACCTTATTCCAAAGAGAATGTGCTTTTCCTGAGATGATTTTCTATAAATTATTCCACCTTTTCTTGCTTTGCTCCAATTCAGAGCAAATAAATGCAAATAAATCAACTCCAATTATTTCCCCCTCCGCATTTCCCCTAAGGTTGTGTCGCGATTATATGTGGATAAATAAATTAGCTTAAACAATGGTAAATTGTCCTGAGCTGCCTTTTATTATCAGAAAGTTGTGTTGGCAACTAGATAATTTGCTGATGTTATTTTACGTGCTCTTCTTCCCTCATCTGCTCGTGAGATTATCCTGAATGTGGTATTGGTGCATTTAAATTAAGCATGAAAGCGTTTTAGGGCTTTTTGCAATGATTGCTTATTTATTTTATTATCAATAATAAATTTAAACCAAAAATCAGCGTCTCCATTTTCAAGGACAGTAAAAGGCAGAGGAGAATCTGGCAGCACATAAAGAGCAGCTCTTTAGGAACAGAGCAGAGCCTGTGCAAAGGCGAAAAAGAGACCGAGTTGAGATTTATGGGTCTTTTCCCAATTCTTCCTGTTTTTAAGCAAATGGTTGTTCTCTCTGAACCTCACATCCGTGCTTAATGAAATGAGAAGGGTAATCTTTCTCTATATCGTTGCTGTGCTGCGGGGAGGGAGTACTTAAAGAACCTGGGTAGGGATGGTGGAAAACCGTACGTTGTGGTTGTTCCTGGTGACAGAGCTCTGCTGCTCTGCAGAGAGCAGCTGAGCTTTAACAGCCACTGCTTTTCTTTCACTGATTTTTTTGTTCTTACGGTTGTTAAATAATTAAATTTATGCTCCAGTTCTGTTTTTATGGAATTAATAGGCTTCGTTTTCCACCCTGACTTCCCAGGGTGAAGGGAAGTAATAGAGACAAAGCAGCTCTTCCCCTTCTGTGGTTGTGAAACAGGTAGAGTTGAACCTGAAACGAGCATCCTTGTGGGTGTGAACAGTAGAGGTGGGGCGACAGAGTGGGCTCCCCAGCACTTTCTTCCCTCCTCTTTCAACCCAGAAATGCAGTGCTCCTGCTCTCATTGACCTTGGCATTGGTTTTGTTGGGTGACCAGGCTGTGGCTCGCATGGTGATCATGCAGTTGCTTTGGGTATGGAACAGGTTTTGAGCTCCTGCCACATTTTTCTGGGCAACCCAAGCACCCAGCTCTGTGTGCAGTACCCATCAGTGTGCTACCTAATCAAAAAGTTGATTAATTGATCAGGGAAACTACCACATTTCTTCCTTTGTCTCCACAAGTCTCACACTGGTGCGGAGCTTCCAGCACCATGAGTCTCAAAGCTGTGTTAGTAGGGACAGCTTCAAAGGCAAGAATGTCCTAGTTTCTCCACAAACTGGAATTAATGTAATGGGAGGAAGTCAATGCACAAAATTAACTCTGCTATGGATGATGCTGATGTGCGTCAAGGATTTCACACCCTCGTGAGCTGCATGCAGCTGAGTGGGTGGCTTCCAGACACCCAGAAACCCTCGTGTTCCTGAGCAGGAGGTTTGCCCTTCTGACAGCTGTTCCATCTGGGGGAAGACAACGCTAACAAATCTTATTTGCCTGGGAAGATCTTTCCTCTTTAGGTCCTTATTTCCCACGCGCTAGCTGGGTTTCCATGCGTTTGCAGCTTCAGCAGGATGTGTAATGAAACGCCTAATATATTATGACAAGTAAAGGGTTTTGCAGCATGGTATTTAATGTTCTTTTTTTCTTGCCTGTGTGGTTGATAAATCCTTTGCTGGTTTGTTTTTCAATTACTAGGCTCAGTTTTAGTGACAAGGAAGCTGATTTTAATGTTTCCTAGTTGAATCCTTATTATAATAATTATTTAAAATTAGAGGGTGAGTGGAAATGCTCTTGACAGTGAGGGATTGTTAGTGGTGATTAAAGCCAATGACAGTGCAGGCAGGTATTAATAGACTGCTTCTGCACGCTTCTCCCAGGCTCTCTCTCCTGGCTTGTGTAATTTGCTCTTTTGGTTGCACTGCTCTCGAGGATGCTTAATGGGAACCTTGTGTCTCCAGCTGTAGTATTCCAGAGCATTGATTTTACCAAACTGGGCAATTGCGGTCCTCTCCAGTCCCACCAGAGACCACCCCTCCTGCTGCAGGAAGCAGTGCTTGGAAGGAGCCCATGGAACAGCTCCTCTGTATGTCTGTGGCAGCAGTAATGGTGGCTGTAACTCATTGCATCTGTGCTTTAACACGAATTTGGACTGAAGCACTATGGGCAGAGCAAAGAACACTGCTTTTCGTGGTGCTGTTTGAGGCTGTAAAGGTTTTACTGGGACCCCACGGAGCCAGCACCCGCTTGCTCCATGCAGCCTCCACCTCCTGCTGCCAGATCTGGAAATATAGCTGTTCAATTAGTAGACTTGAGTACACTTGCTGCCTTGTTCTCCTTTTTTTTTTTTATCTGACTCCTGGGCTTGCTCTCTCTAACTTGAACTGTGGCTCCTCGTAAATACTGCTAATTATTATAGATTGGTCTGATCTAGGGACATCCTTCCCTCATGCAATCAGTGTGATTTTACCAGGATAGGGAGGCAAACTCCTTTATTTCATGAAAGGAAAACCTATTGCTGTCAGAGTGGATAGCAAGAGCTGGAGTTCTATGGGTAGGGCAAATAGTACAGTGGTCACTGCAGCACTGAAGGATGAGATATGTGGGCAGAGGGCTCAGGTGGGGGAAGGTCCAAGAGTAAAACTGCAAATATGTGCTGTCAGAGCGGTGGTGGGCTTCGTGTACTGAGGGCTGGGAGCTGTGTAGGGGATGGGCACGAGGAGGTGGTGGGCATGTGTGAACCTTCTGGAGAGAAAAAGTGGGCAGAGTGGGAGCAGGAGTGCTTTTGGGAAATAAAGCTCTTGTCTGTTGGAAGGGATGGGTCTCAAGTGTTTGGAAAATGAGGCAATTTTTAAAGCTTGGCACAGAGAAAATCTCTTGCAAGAAGTAATCCTCATGCATTGCTAGATACAAACTTCCTGCCAGTATGATGGGTTGTATGGGCAGAGTGAACTTCTGCTTTTAGTGTTGGTCACTCCTAAGTAGCTGCAGCTTCCTGCCTGGCTGTGGGGTGGGCTACACTCCTGTCTGTCTGATGACTTCTGGGTCTCAGCACTGAGCAGAAGTGCAATACAAACCCAACTTGATAAGGTCCTGTGACAACAGTGATGCTCTAGGCAGTCCTTGAGGTCTCTGCCATCCCAGAAACTCAAGGCTTTGTCAGAAGGAGAAACTGTATTATGGCATCATGTAAAATGCAGGGAATGGGTTAGGAATCATAGTTATTATAGATAGTAATAGTGATTGAAGGTGAGTCCCTGTGAAACAGCCACAAAAGCCATGTAATTTGAACTGCTTGGCTTTCTGTTACTTAACGACTCTATCAGCTGAGCATCTTCATTGTGTCTGAATGGGGGCTGGCTCTAAGTGCAGATGCTGGCTGGTCAGAATAAACTCACAAGTGGTGAATGACTCTGTCTCAGATGTGTACCTTTCCTGCCACAGGCATGGACATGCAGGTGCAGAAAATGTGTTCCTGCTCCAGCAGACCATTCAGAAAAGGCCATTCTTTGTTCCCTGCAAGTTGTTTACAAGCACAACTGTGTTCTTGCTGCATGGGTACTCCGGGGCTTTGGCTGGCTGGGCTCCAGTTATTTGCATCAGTAAAGTCCTGGCTTTGTGGTATTTGGTGGCTTTAGTGTGCTTTGGCAGGAAAATGCTCAGTGCTGCTGGTGGTGACAGAATAAAGGTGAGGCTTTCAGCTGTGGGAAAATTGTACTGAGCCTAGATTAAATGCAGTGTGGATGTGAAAGCCTCATTTCAGCAAGAGTCCATTACGGACCTGAAGAATGAGTTACAGCATTTGGAGAACTCCAACTGGTTAATCATACAAAGCTACTGAAAGGAAATAAAGACTTGATCCTCAGAAAGGCAAATTAAATATGAGTCCACAGAAGCCTCGTGAAGAGGGGTATGTTCTGTGCCTGCCTCGTGCAGGAGGCATAGAGCTCCTGGAATGAGGGTGACATTTTCCAAAGGTAGGTGCCTCCCTCCCCAGTGTCGTGCTGATTTATGCTCCATGGAGACAAACCAGGTCTGAGCGCTCCTTCTATGAGATGCACATGGGCTGTCCAGGGCTGTGGGTCCGTTCTGCTGTGCCTCAGGGCTCTCTGCTATCTCCTTGGCTTTTCCAGTAGCTAAGTAAAAAGCAGAGCTGTCACCGAGGATCTTCCTGGAGGGTTTCCTGATATTCAGATTAATGATGTCATCTGTGAGAACCTTACCTCCAATCTCAGTGAAAAAGAAAAGGTTAAAAATGGCCTAGAAATAACCATTACCCTTGGAAGTTCACTGCGTGTGTCCCTACTCCAGCTCTCCCCTGCTGGTAGTGTTTCTGGTAATCCCCAAGTCTGTCTGTTCTGACTAGAGCTTTGCACTTCACATTTCCTAAGGAAGCTTTGGGGTATCTAGGCTGCTTCAAGCAAATAATTGCCAGGGAGGTGATGTTTTGAAGCTCAGATGCTCCAATTAGAGCACAAATTTGTCCCTGTGGGACGTCAGCTCCCTTGGTGGCCATGTGTTTTGCCCTGTGGAAGTAGCAGAGAGAAGTGCTTTTCATCCTAAATCTCCCCAGAGCAGCCTGAGTTCTGCAGTTTCTCTGCTCTGGCTGGAGCATAGGGTATCTCCACAAGCTGAGATTAAGAATAAATAATTAAGCAAACAGATTTCTTCTTCTTCTCAGTTCCACCTAGCAGGAGATACAATGAAAAAGGAGCTTTACACACATGTCCAACCACCTGAACAGCTCTGAGCCCTCCTGCTGACCTGTGAATATCCCCCCAAGACATCCTCCAGGGCAGCAAGAGCCTGAAGGCTGCAGAAAGCTTGAACAAATGTCTCTCTCCCTTCTCTCTTCGTTTTCTCTATAAAATGAAGAGTGGCCTTCCCTTCTCCCTCCTTCCCCCTCAGCTTGGGATATTAATAAAAAAGCTGAACAGTGGCCAAAATCCTGCCTACATGTCTTGCTGGAGTGGATCTCTTGTAGCTTGTCCTTGTGGCAGAGATCCAGCACCACCTCCAGATGCCTGGAGCCCTCATGCTGTTGCAGAGGGGAGAAGGCACAAAGGATGCCTTGGGTCGAAGGGTGGTCAGGTTGTTTTTTGGGAACCAGAGAGGACAAAGCCTGAGTTGGCTGCTTGTACTGCTTTGCAGCTTCATTTGTATTGTTCCTGCAGCACTATCTTCTCTCCTCCCAGAGCAAAACACATTGCACAGCTCAAGCTGTCAGTGCCAATGTTTCCCGTCTGCGGGAACAAAAGTAGAAGTCTGCTCCTCTGCCCTTTGAGACTCACCAACTATTTGCCACGAGGAATGGCAGAGAGACTACAAGCCATTAGCAGGGGGATTTTTGCCTTTTAAGAGGAGAACAGTGTAGGAGAGATTCAACTCTTGCTTATTTTTAGCAGCTGTTTTGCCTTCAGTCTGGTTACAGGATGAGAGGAGTTGTGTGGAAGGGGCTGCTAGAGCTAAAGCTGCTCCTGTTGTTTGTCCATAGCAACAGTCAGCCCCCTGCCCATCTGGTCTCTGCTTTAGGACAACACAAAACCTCTCCTTCTCAAGGATGTCCATTCCATTTTCTCCATTCCGTACCTTCACATTCAGGAATTCAGGAGAGGGGATATTTGTCTTGATTCCTCACCTTTGAAAAAGAGAGACTGGGTGGTACCCAGTGAAAAGTCAAGAGCACTAAGGCAGGCAGTAGGAATGAGTGGAAGAAAGAATCAAGCAGGGTTTGAATGGTCCAGAGATCACCCCAGCAGGGGGGAGCAACAAGAACAGGCACTGTTTCTTCTGCAGAAGTGCATGCTGAAGGGGAAAGGCAGTTCACCAGGTATGTTCAAATTTTCCACAGAGAAGTAGAGGCTTTCATTTTTTTTTATTGTTATTTTTTTTTTAACAAGTTCACTGTGTTCACAAAAAGTGATGAGCTCAAAATAGCAGAAGAAATTCTGGAGGAGAACAGACCAACATCTGTCAGGAGTGGTTTTGGTGGAGCTGCTCTTGCCTGGAGGAAGGGAAATGGGCTCAGTGGTGTTTTTCAAGGTCCTTCCATCCTGTCTCCTGTGACTCAGAATGGCCCTCTGAAAGCATTCACTTCTCTTTCCCTACTGCTCTCCAACCCAGGATGATTTTGTTTTTTAGCTAGGTGCCTACAGTTATGTGCTATGTCAAGTGTCTAAGGGTCTTCTCCACTTTATCTTCCCTTCATTAAAGACTGCATGCCTTAAGGAACTGGATGAAGTCCTGTCTTTCTGACCAAGTATAGGAGAACATTTTTGATTTTCTGGGGAGAGCAGCATGAGTCTACTGCATCCCACTCAGAGGGTTTAGCTCTGTGATGGGTGGATGTAGATGAACGTGCAGAGAGAAGCCTGGACCCCTTCAGAACTCAGGACATTGGCCAACTGAAGTGCAGCTGAACTGAAGCTTCCAAGTCACGCATTCTTTTTCCCCCCCTGCTGTTTCATAAGCAAAATGCCCTGAAAGGCTGATGGAAGTGTTAGGCAAACCCAGCCAGAATGGCCATTGTGAGGCCAGGTGACAAAAACAGGAGCTGACACTTTCCAACATTCTTAACAGTGAGAATTTGTTTTAATGTAATTAGTTGGTATAGAAAAGAACAGAAAATCCCTCTGGAGCCAAGGCCCTGTGACTGTTTGCTGCGCCTTTAGATTGAACCAATATATCTTTGCTGAATTCAACTGCAAGGGAGGAAGAAAAGCTCTCTCTCATTTCTTTAAAGAGAAGGATAAAGTGGGATCTGGTGGCTGATGTGGGAGATGTGAAGGGTCCCACTGCCAACAACTCTCTGGGTCCATGAGTGAGTCTCCCAGATCACAGTACCTGAGGTTATCAGAGCGCCAAGCGTGCAGCCTTGATATTCACAAGGCATGCTGTGATGTTTCAATAGTGTCTCTCAAAGAGCCCATGGGTCCCAAGCATGGAGTGTCCCAGGTGAATGCAAACTGCTATTGCCACTGAGCCCAGCTCCATGGGAGACCTGCAACTCCAGCAAGCTTTGTTTCATGCTGGCTTCATAGAGGCTTCACTGCACTTGCAGCTGCTCTTTCCAAGTTAATCTTTTGATTATTTTTTTTTTTCACTTTCTCTATTTTTTCCTTATTTTTCCTTCTCCTATTCATTTTCCAGCCAACCCCATTAAGAAAACAAGTTCCTTGCGACCACCCTCACTCCGTTCTCTCCCTACCTCTTGTTCATCCTTCTCTTGGGCAATGAAATCTCCATATTCCTCTCTGGACACTCCTGTAATATCAACACTGGCCCAGCACTGAGTTTCAAGTCTTTTGGGTTGTGTCATCCCTAACTGATCTCTATTTGACCCCAAACCATGAAGCAGTTTTCAGCCAGATTCAATCTCATGCCCATCGCAGAAACAACTTGTCCACCCTTTCTCCATCCCCTTCCAGGTGATGGAAAAAAGAACCTTGATGGTTCTTTCCTGTCATGGTTTGCAAAATGGGGCAGATCTCTGGTATGCATCTCTGCTGGGGAATCCCATATGGGATGGGAAAGGCACCCAGACTGCTGGGTTTACCTGCTGCTGCTGCCCAGGAGATGGTGTGCAATAGAGTCAAGTTGCCTTGCCAGAGCAGGTGAAAATCCTTGGGAGCAGATGGCACAATCAGTCTTCTCATTACTTTTATTGCCTTCAGAATGTGAGGAAAAACAAGTGCTCAAGGGCTGAGGCAATTGCAGGCGGATGAACAGGTGTTGGACTCTCTCAGGCACCTTGGCTGATGCTGTAGGTTGGGGAGAAGGGACCCACAGTGGGCACAGCATGAAGAGATGGGGCAAGATGTTCGAGCATCTGGTGTCCCCTTGGACAAACCGGGGTTCTACAAGGATGGCTTGGAGGATGGTGAGCATGTGCTGGGAGGAACAACACCCACTGAAGACGAGAGGGGAAGATTTGCCATGCCTAACGCATTTAGAGGAGGAAGCATTGTGCAACCCTCACAGTACACAAGAGCTGAAAGCAGAGCCTTTCAGTGACGCAGTTGAGCTGTTTTGTTAAATATTGAAATATAACCTCATGTCTCCTTCCCCTCCCCAAAGCAGTGGCTTGAAAATTGCATGTTATGGCCAGAAATTAAAACAATTTCTTTCCAGAGCCTTTCATCATTAACTGCTCATCACTTTGGAGTGCTTCATAAGGTCAAGAGCTTTTCGTCAGTCATTCATCAGCCAAGCACTTGGTGCATTATCTGAAGCTCTCTCCTGGGGAAGCCAAGGTCGAGCAGTAATACACCAGTGAGGTGACCTGCTCATTACTTCTGGAAACGTGTTTTGTCAATGAATGCCCATTAGTGAGCATTTAATTTAGATTTAATAAGGTTTCTAATGTTTAAAAGGACGCTCTACCTTCAAGATATTTGTCATAACTGGAAGGAGGATATTTTCCAGCACTGTTTATAAATAAATCCCTTAGAAGACAGATATTGAAATTAGCTCCTTTAATACTGGAGGTGCCAGGCAGGGAGGCAAAGCCCTGTGTCTGTTTTGGATCTGTCTCCATCTGTGTTTGTTCTGAGATGTCTGCACCAGGAGCAAAGCCACCTCCCCTGCTCGAATGTCAGGTGGGGTATCAGAGCTGGTTGCTGACACCATGAAGGAACCAAGTGATCTTCACACAACGTGTGCTGTGGAGTATCAAAGACTCATCATCTCTTTATTTCTCTTCGGAAGCGTAAAAACTCTGAGACTCGAGCAAATGGGGGGAGAAAAAATGCTTTCATGTTCATTCTCAGCCAGTACCCGTGACAGATTTGTACACTGGAGAAACAGAGTGGTGTCAAGGCTGCAGTTAAAAACGGGATGCGGCCGTCAATTGAGAGCATGCACTGGAATACGTGAGAATATAAATTCAAGAACTGAGCCAACAGTCTCATTTGCTTTGGGTTTCTCTGCTGCTCCAGCACATTCCCAGTCTTCACATGGGAGAAAAAAGATGAGGTAGCACCCCATGTATGGGAGTTCCAGTGTTCATTGAGCTCACCATGCCCCTCTCAGGGCTCTGCCTTGAGGCATGGAGAGGGGCTTGTTGCTGCTGTGCTCTCCTAAAGCAGCAAGGAAAGCACCTAGAGCCCAATTTCTGTGCAAGGATTCACTCTGTTTTCATCTGCAAGGCACCGTTGCTAAGTGAGGAGCCCATTGTGTGCTATCAGTGTGTTTAAAAAAAAAAGAAAAAATTAGCCAATGTTTAATTCTAAGATTATGTTGCAAAATAGCAAGAATTCATTCAGAAGACCATTAAGCAGAGCCTTAAAACGAAATGAGCTAATTTCAGGCTGAGCTTTTGTGTTGGGTTGTTTGGGAAGCTCTGACAGCGAGATAGATGCTGGTGGGAAGCTATTAGGAGCAGCAATTCATTTTTAATCCCATTACCCTGATGCACATCAGTTTTTAAATCAAGGGCCGTTCCTTTTCAGATGATCCCGCTGTTATTAGGTGTGCTGTCTACCGCTGGGGGGTGGGGGGGGGAGAAGCCAAGTAGAATTAATCCTAAATATGCGCTGTAATGTTAGATTGATTTCTTTATTAGCACCTTTTATAGTCGGCTCTCTTCATCGAAGAGCTCTGTCATATCTCCTACTGACATAAAAAGATAGCCATGATGTTTTAAAATGAAGGCAATAAATGTAGAAATTTGCGAATGTGGGGTATTTAATGGCAAATCGTTATATATGGCCCTCCAAATTGGGGAAGCAGAGACCGAATTAAGCCTCCTGAGATCTGACATCTTATTTGCAAGATGAAAAGCTCAAGCAGCGGCCTGGGTTGGGGACTGATGAATAATTCTGAGGTTTTACGCTACCCTTCCTGGGTTTATAATAGTTCCTTCAGTCGCTGTCTGCATTGTTTTAAGTTGATGAATCACTACTGAGTTTCACAGGCTCTTTCCAGTGCAGTGTCACGGCCTTTAGCCTCTCTTCCCCTTCTTCCAGCAAAGCACAGCAGAAAACCTCTGCAGAGGAGCCCCTCTCCATCTGCTATCCCAAAGGTGGAAGCAGCAGCCCTGATTTGTTAGCAGCACCTGTGTGTTTCACTGCTGATCTGAGAACATCGTTAATATTCTTTCATCACCTTCTTTGCAGCTTTAGAATCTGTCATAATATTGAACGTGCGCTGAGCGAAACTCAAATCCCAGAGTTGCCACGCTCTCTCATTGAGTCATAGTTTAAAAGATTATCTCAAACAACCCGAATTTCCATAGCTTTGGAAGACTGAAGGTTTTGCACTGAAACGCTCTGTCATTCTGAAGGTGAGATGCTTTGGAGCAGTTGATGGCACCGCCCTGCTCACAACGGCCGCTGGGTGGGTGCAGGATTGCTGTGCTATTAAGAACCAACATTACCTCCGTGGGCCAACGTGACGTGCCATGCGAACGAGCATCCTTACAGAGCTGCAACACGTGCCTGAGCTTTAATTCAGAAACCTACCAGCGCCGCAGCAGGGGAAGGCATTCATCATCCTGAGTAATGGATTTCCTATGAGTAATATACTCCTGCTGCCTGCTTCAAGGGCAGTGCTGAGACTCTGCCCCTCCACTGGGGGCAACGGGGGTCACATCTCTGCAGCAATGTGCTCCACGTGGAGGGGGAATTGCAATTCCTGCTTCCCAGCAGGCGTGAGTGCACCAGTTGCAATAAAGCTCTGTGTGCCCGTGTGCTCCTCTGGTCATCGGAGCAAAATGCAGAGCAGGTGAGGAAATGGGGGAACGCTTTGTTTCCACTCTGCATTAAAACTGTGGGTGCTGGAGCTCTGCAAGATGCAGTGCAAATGAATTATTGCTTGCAAAGTGCTGCAGGCGCTTTGGGTGAAAGGGGATGTTGTAATTGCAAAGCAATGCCATTAAGTGGCAAATTGGATGAAACCTTTTACTAAATTAACTGTGTTTCAAAACACTGCGTTTGCGAAGGCTGCTCCTTTGTAAGATGAATCCACTTCTTCGTGTTTCTTGCTTTAATCCTGGTTCTTAAGGAAGATTTACAGTCTCATCAAGTCCTGAGAGTCAATGTTAAATTATTGTAATTTATTCCACATTGTTACGTTATTTTTTGCCACATATGGTACATTACATTAATTTAGCTAATGTATGCTAATTTTGTGCTAAATTTATGTCACGGGTCCCAGATAGCATGGAGATTGATGCCTTAGAAATTAATGCAATAATAGCAATAATTAATAGCACTAATAGGATGCCTTTAGTTTTACAATGTTGAAACACCTGAGTGCTCAAATGGAGTTCCTTGCAGCCCTGTTGTGCACCGCCCTCTCTCCTCAAAGAGAAAATAAAGAGATCTTGTCTCTTCTTTATAGAGCTGTATATCAGCCCTGTGAAGCACAGTCCTCATCCTTGATATAGCCCCACTGCAGCAAAAAATTGTTGGTCTCTGTAGCAGAGGACCTCCGAGCACAATATTCTTTTATGCCTGCAAGCTTCACAACGGCTGGGCACTAAATCTCTGGTTAATTCAACAAGTTTCCCATTCCCCTCTGCATAATGGTGGAAGCTTTGTTAAGGGCACATCTTTTGCCACAAGCTTCACTCTGAATGGGATGGGAACCTTGGCACCCTTCTACCTGTGCTTCCATCCTTCGTTGTTCACAACAGGTTGGGATTTCACGTGAAGAAGGTGTCACTGGTAAACTATGGGCCGCTCAGCTCTCCCCTAACCAAGAGTTTATCTCATGCCAACTTCTCTATGAGATCATGCTGCGTGCACGGGGTTGTTAGTTGTATATTAATTACTGCAGGCTTTGTAAAGGTGCGGGCTGTGGAAGCAGATGAACGTTGCTCTGACTCCAAGCTTCTCCGTGGGGCTGTGGCTCTGGTCCACAAGCTGTTGTTTCAGGCAGACTCTTATCTTGTGCCATGCTGTGGGTACTGTGATCTCCTGCCCCACTGAGGGGCTGTGAGCTCAGAAGTCTCTCTGTTGCCTTTTGGTTGTTGTTATTTCAGGGTATCTAATCTCAGGGGCAACATGTTCTGCTCTGCCTCATTTTGGGCATGCACAGGTGCCTCCTGGTTTCTCTCTGATACAGGTGCTGTGTGTGGGGGGGTGCTGGGGTGGGATGTGGGGCTTTGGCCCTTGCCGTTGTTAGTTTTCATCTTGCTCATGTAGAGAAAGCACCCCATAAGAAATCAGAGTTTGCTGCATAGCAGTACAGAGCAGCAGAAAGAAACCTTTAACTAATGAGCCCACGAGCTGCTCAATTTTCCCAGCCTTGGCCAGCACCCCAGAATGCACATCACAAACTTGGAGAGCCAGAGCCCTCTCTAAGTTTGCTTTTTGTGGTGGATTTAGGCAGTGACAGCACTGCCTCGCATAGACCCCTCCTGCTCCCCTGGTGCTGTGCTGGGAGGCTGCCAGGCAGGAGGAGCTCGGG
The DNA here is from genome assembly GCA_013399175.1 of Odontophorus gujanensis. Classification (NCBI taxonomy): domain Eukaryota; kingdom Metazoa; phylum Chordata; class Aves; order Galliformes; family Odontophoridae; genus Odontophorus; species Odontophorus gujanensis. The sequence goes on along the minus strand of VXAB01003365.1, from coordinate 61,166 downwards.
AGGAGCCGTGGCTCTTGGAAGAACCAGCTCCCACCTTCGCTCCGCTCTGTTTGCTGCCAGCCCCGCTGATGGAAATGGATTTCAGCTCCTCCTGCCAGATGGTGATGTGAACCAAGGGCTGCAGACAGAGATCGCCTCCAGGCTGAATTTAAAATGCCTCGGTACATTTTATTTTTGGCCAGGATGCCTTTTAGGAGTGGCAGCAGAGCCATCCTGCAAGCTGTCCCTGGGATGAGTGAGGAGCAAGTGGAGCGGAGTCTTCCGCTGCAGCAGCTATCAACCTTACACACCCATATGGCTTGCGTGCAACGCAGTGCAAATGTCCCCTTCACAAAAGGACAGTTTCTGCTGCAGCCACAGCCAGCTGGCCCCGGGGTCAGTATTGACCCCCAATTTCCACCCAGGTCCAGGCTCAGCACTGCTAAACATCACTGCAAGTGCCAGGAGGAACCAGAGTGCCTGTGGTCCCAGTGGAAATACCTCACAGCGTGGGCAGCCTGATGACAGGAGCCCTATGAGGGCAGGGGATGGGTTTAACACCTCCTGCAGCATTTGTCCTGTTGAATCACATCTCCAAGTTGTGCCTTCTTGCAGGACCCTACCTGCAATGACAGGCCTGGTGCTGCAGGAAGGGGTATCCATCCTCTTTAACATCCATCCTCAAACATCATTTGGCAGCGCTGAGCTAAATGATGTTTACACAAAGTTTGCTCGGTTTTCCCTCTTCCCAACTCTTCCACGGGCGATATTTGCTCATGAGCAAAAGTTCCTTCTGATCTCCTGCATGTCCTGCATGAAGTCACACTCCTGCACTGATGACATCAGTCGTTGCTATGGTTGCGGTGTCATAAATTCCTCTTTTATTGCTGTTTAAAGGGAATTATTCAGTACTTTCCAGATCAAAAGCACCGGGATCTTGGGATGTGCCTCTGAGCTGCAAAGAAGTCGAACAAAGCTGAAAATAGCAATATTTGGATAAACTGGATGACAGACAGATTGTCCTGTGCTCGTTTTGATGTCGGCATTCACTGCCTTTTTTGAGCTGTGTGGAGTTAATGCTGGGCCTGGGGAGCATCTTCCCGGGAGCTCCCCATGCTGCAGGGCACAGCCTGGGCTCGTGGCTCAGCTTGGTAGGCTTCAGCTCCTGCTGTGATGACAGAGTAGTGGGCTCATATTTGTGGGTGCAGGAGCTGGTGTGAGCCTTTGTGCCACGATCAGCTGAGGTCAGCCATGGGCTCGAGAGTTGGGAAAGGAGAAGGAATGGTGTATGAACACATCTGTGCCCATGTGAGCATCCTTTTTCTTGGCCAAAATATATTAAAGTAATGGAGTTGAGGAGCTCGTTCATCTTATAAGTTTGCTCTAAGGGCTCTCTTCCTTCTGTCTCCTTCCTCTCTTCCCACCCATCATGCTGTTGCTCGGCTCTGCTGTGCTTGCCAGGAGCCAACAGTGACAGTCTGATGGCTGCTGCTTCCCAATGAAAGCTGGCATCCCATAACCAGGTAAAGGCATGGAACGTATGCTTAGCAACTGGCCCCCTAGCCCCAGAACACAAGGGTTGCTGCAGATGTGACAGTGGTTCAGCAGTAGTGCTTCCCTAGAGGTCTCCTCTGAGATGGGGAAGGGATAAATCCTGTTCTTGGTAACGGCTCAGCACCATCGATACTTGATGCTGGCAGCATGTTGGGTTGGCCTGGTGCTGTCCTGCTCCTACACCAGCTGGAAACACCACTTTGCAAACAGCCCCTCCCGCAGCTGATCAGGATTAACTCCCATAGGGTGACAGATGTGTCCCCTGCACAGCTCCTCCCAGAAATGGCATCAGCTGTTCCCACTCCACGCAGCTGAGAAACACAAAAAACAATGGGATGGAGACCCCACAGGTCCCTCTGATGTCATCCGACTCTCATATCAATCCCAATGACTTCTCATACGGAACTGGGGTGTTCCAGAAATACAGTAGTGTACATCAGCATTGTTCAGTAATGATCTATTTTTTATTTTTTTTCAGTGATCAAAAGGTTTTTATAAATGAAGTATAATTTCTTACCCTTTTTTTTTCCATCAGGAAAACACAAGATGAGGAAGATTTGGTGTCTGTGTGCATGCTGTTTTTGGAGGCAAAATGTTGGAATTACAACTCATCATCAGGAAGAGTGAGCTGCTTGTAGGACACAGTAAGAAAATTGCCATCTCTTATTGAATATCTTATTTACTTGCGAAGTAAAAAAGAAAGTAAATAAGAAGCTCTGCAAAATATCTGCATCTCTGGCAATTTTCTTGTGTGCAATCATATACGCCGCCTACGGTATCTGCAATAAATTGTAATCCCGCTCGTTGGCTTCCTTTCCTTATGTACATACATTATATTTCTGCTCAGCAGTTTTGACTTCCACCCACTTTTGTTGATGGGTGGAAGGAGGGAGAACGGGGGATGAAAAATGATGCCGTATTTTCAGCATGACAAATTACGATTGATATTTTATTTCCAGCTGGAACGTCCAGTGGTAAATAACTGTGTTTGTTGCTATCTCCCCAAGGTAGTCAATGGGCATCTGAGTGCTTTACTTCAAATTTCACTGTGTTTGAGGTCTGTGATGTTTTTGAGGTGAGCTGGAGGTGGTAACAGTCCTGGAGGACCTGTTGCAGGAAGCAAACAATGCGCTGCTGTTGCTGCACCATTGTTGGTTTTTCCCCTATTCAATCAAGCATGCCTCATAGATTATTCAAGTGACTTTCTATCAACAGAGCTGAAGAGGATTCATCATTATCTGCTGAATGTAAGGCTGTTGTTTCTCCTGTGGTTAAGACCAGAGGGAATGGAGCTCCATGCTCCGTCCTGGAGCACCTTGGGAGGGCATTTATTCCAGCAATAAATAGGTGCTCATTCCTTTTTTTACATCTATGGACAGTAAGTTCACAAGCTATTTTTTGCAAATTCCTGATTGTGCTTCCAAACTGCTCTGCAGTTCACTGAAGTGCTGACTTTCCTGCTTAAAGCTTCTGTCCTCCTCCCAACCAAAGCTCTAGCTGTCTGATGGCTCTGGGACCTACCATTCACTCCCTTCCCACAATGGGAAAGCACATCTCTGCTTTGGGCCTCAGCTTGGCTCTGTGCATGGCTCTGGAGGCAGCTCTTGGGCACGTGACGTCGGCATGGCCACGTCTGAGCATCTCCGGGGTGAAGTTTCAGCTCACTCAGCCTTTGCACCGCTGCTTTCAAAACATTAATTCCGGTCGAGATCGGTTTTCCCACATCTGTGTTTTTCTGACCACATCCTCAGCCCTCGCAGCTCCCGTCAGCCCATTATCTTCCAAATCAAACATGTCAGCATCACACGACGTGCTCCTCGTTGCTGCAGTCGGTCTCATTTGCAAATCCGCGGTAGCGAGATTAAAGTTTCTTTAAAAAATAATAAGTAGAAACTTCAAGGGATCAGAAAAAAAGTTGAAATTGAAATACTATATATAACCCGTGCTAATCCTCCCCCACTGTCAGATTTTAATTACCTAGAGATATTAAGAAAAAGCCGCAATTTGTGCCTGCAGTCTTAAATATGATTTTAGACGTCCTTAAAGGGGCAGCCCCGAGGGAGCTGTTTGGATTAATATTCTGAAACGGAAACCTATTTCTTTCTCATCCTTCTCTTCATCTGTTGTGCGTGTAATTACTCTCAGTAAGATTCCCATTGAATTCAGCTGCCACTGTCTCGGACCCCAAAAGGCAGAGGGAGGCCAATCACCCACCGAGTACTTCAGCACTACATTGCAGCAAGGCACACATGGATGGATATGCCAGACTCACGCCATTGACTGTGGGAGTGGAAGTAGCAGAGAAATAATCCTCTTCTCAAAGTGCATCACTTTTGTGATCATTTTTCCTGGGAGCTCCAAACCCATCGTCTCCTCTGCGTTTGGAGGTTCTGGGCCGAGCGAGGGGCTTTGTCTTTGGGGTTGTGGTGGGATGCAGGCTGGCAGCATCGCCTCTCACTCCCAGAGCACCACTGAGCATTGTGTAAGGCACAACTGAGAGGGCAGAATGGGAATTTAATTTCCAGGACCAACAGCCTGGAACCAGAATTTTACAATTTCAAGCCTCAGGGGGTTCTTCTTACTTACCATAAAGATTTTATGACCCAAGTCCAAAATCACTCAGCTTTATACTTCCCTCAGTCATGCTCCACTCCTTCAGCTCAGCCTCAGGCTCAGCCTGTCTTCCAAGCATCAGGAGCTGTCAGATCCATCTGTGGGCAGGGGAGGATGTGACACATGGGACACTAAAACAGTGATGGTGTTTCTAGGTCACCAGAGATGGAGGTTAAGGAGCTTACAAACCCAGTAGGCTTATTCCGTGAAATACTGGCTTTCCTCAGCCCAGCAGCAATAGGAGCTGTGTCATACAGCACTGCTGGCCATAATATCAAGACAGTTCATTCACAGCATGCCCAGGCAGGTTTGTCACGGGGAAGGGGGAGCTTGCCTCTGCCACTGTGCTATTTTGTGATGCTGTGATTGAGGAGCGTCTGTGTTGTCAAAACTGGGGACCTTCAACGGGTGTGTTGTCACTAAGCAGATGGGGAGAGCATGCACATGAGGCAGTGTCAGCCCATGCATCCTGCATACAGAGCCCTGACCAGGGATGCTCCTCAGGCCCCTCTGACCGGGGTTGAAAATCGTTGGGAAGCTGCTGGCTGATCTCAGTAGGTGCTGACTGTGGAGCAGCACATTGCTCCCTGGAGTCATCTTTCTGCCTTGTTTGCTGCCATGTGCTGAGCCGGCCTGGCTGCAGCAGCTCCCCGAGGAGCCATTGCCATGCTGCAACCCATTGCTGTGCCTCATGCTGTGATGTGCTGCATCCCGATTCAGGCAAAAGCCCTCTGAGTGACTGGGGATGTGACCCGGCCTCATAATTTGTTGTTAATGTTTCAGGGTGAGGAGGAAAAGGAATAGGTGGGCTTTTCCCAAGCTGTGGCTCTCTGACACGCGTGAGAAATTCTGAAATAGAGGCACTGCAGCTTGTTCTGTAAGGGCCGTTAACTTCACATCCTAATTGCTTAATTAAGCTGTCTTGATCCAGGTAATAATCACAAACTTCTATCTGAGAGACATTTGCCGAGTTAAGCAAGAATTGATTTAACGTTTATGTTTCCGAGAGAGACGCCTGCTCTGGCTTTCCTTCCACCTGGTGTCAGGGTGCCCCCGTGCAGGCTGTCCTTGCTGGATGGGTTTTACCTTACCCTAACTTTGGCCAAAGTGTCACTTCCACTGCAGTGTTCCCCAGAGCTTGGCAGCAGGACAGCGAGGGTGGGCAGCACCGAGTCACCTCCACCCACAGCCAGAGGAACTTCAGCAGCAATAAAAGCAGATTTAGGAGCTCGGCAGGAAGATTGCATTAATAATTGCATTAAAAATACCCCCAGGAAAGGCACAGTGTGCCGGGCCTTGCTGTAAGCACAAAGCAACCCATCCTTGTTCGAGAGCTGCTTGCAAGGCTGCAGCCAGCACCTCTCCCCAGCTTTGGTTCAGCACAAACAGCACTGTGTGCCCAGGGATGTGGCACCCCTGAAAACCCTCGAGCTGCAGCTCCTTGGGTTCTTCCATCCTTGCAAATCTCAGCCACCCTGATATGAGATCAGCATGGGACACGGTTGTTGTATTGCTGCTGTCACCAGGTACGTGTGTTTCCACGGCAGGATGGGGGATGCAGTATCTCCTGCCACTTAGCAATTCAGATCAGGAAGTCGCTAGCTGAGGTTGATATTGTCGTGGTGTGACGTTCTGGGAGCCTTCAGCATACATTTACTTTTATTAGTCACAAAGGCTCCCATTGCTGTGTCTTCCCCCTCATTATGCCTGGCCAAGAACCTCCAAACCCATCCTGAGCCCTGCTTTGGTATTCAAGGTCCTGTGCTCCTACTCATGTTTAGGAGAGCCAGAGGGAAGCGCGTTCCTGCTCCTGCAGCCGATACAGCAACCTCCAGTGTCCCCTGCTGTCCCCATCTCCTGCAGAAGTGCTGAGCACCGCACATTGCCCTGCGTGACGGATCTCCTTGTGCCTGCAAATGAGCCTGCATCCCACCGATGAGTGTGTGAAGCCAGAGAATGTATTTCTCCTTGCAGTGAAATAAGGACGCCGTTTTAATTGTCTGCTCATTCTGAATGCTGATGCCCTCCCACTTTTGCTGGGGATAGGCACTGCTGGACAAAGAGAGCGTTTGTTCAGGGGAGTTTTGGAGGAGAAATCCCCATGCCCACGCTTTTCACCGATGCATGGCAACAGAAGCGGGCAGATGAGTGTCTCTGAACCGACACAGCCCAGCCTGTAAGTCACATCAAGGGCTGTCTGATGTTCAGATGTAACGCAGTCAAACACTTCCCTCACTTCCACTTCTCAAAGGGAGCGGGTGGCAGAGCCCCGGGCTGGGTTCATGCCCTTCGCCACAGAGCCTGGAAGTCAAAGCCTGAATACGCGCCGGGCGCCTCGCATCTTTTCCCACTGATCCTTTAAAATCTAAGGACCCTCTGAAGTTTCTAATGCTGTGAGATGGTCTGTGTGAGCGAGTGAGGAGGTGGGACAGCTTTGGGAAGGTGGAAATAAAGGGAAAAGAGGCACAGGGTAAGCAGAGCAGTGACTGACAATGCTTTTTAGGATGAGAGGTGATGGCCTCAAGTTGTACCAGGAGAGGTTCAGGCTGGCTCTCTCTTCTCAGAAAGAGCAGTGATGCAGTGGCACAGCTGCCCAGGGAGTGGTGGGGTCATTGTCCCAGAGGTGTTCCAGAACCACAGAGGTGTGGCACTGAGGGACGTGTCAGTGGACACGGTGGGGATCTGAGAGGTGTTTTCCAACATTAATGGTTCTATGATTTCAGGCAACGCTGATTGCCAGAGCATCACATCTGTCCTGGAGCAGTGGGAGAGCCAAGGGCCAAACCACACCTGTTTGTTTGCTCATATACTGAGCGCAGGCTGCTGGAAGGAGGCTGAGGTGGGAGACAGAGGGAAGGGACTGCACAGCAGCTGCCTCCCTCTTGTTTTCAGGCAAAGGGCAGAGCAGCCTGAAATGCATGCAGGAGCACGAGAGAGCCCAGAGTGCAAATATTGGCTTCTGCCCCTGTATGAAAAGAAAGCCCCAGGAGAGGGGAGGAATGCAAAGCAAAGCCATTCTTCATGCTCTCTTCAGCTAGCAGTGCACCTCACAAGGTGAAAGAGATTTGGTACCAGGATTGGACGTGCAATATATTTCTAAAGCCCAAAGGCTGCATTTTGAGAGCAAACCTGTCTCTGCAGCCACATGCAGGAGCCCTGAGTGCCAACAGCGTGAGGCCATCAGGGTCACACATACCTTTCAGTATCTGCAATCCACTGCTCAGATTCCATGCACAGCAGCACACTGCCATAAAAATCTCAGGGATGGTGCTCTGGGATTTCCAGCAAACTGCTGAGCTATGGGAGTGCAGCAGAGCGGGGACACAGTGGTGTGGTCACAGCTGGTAGGGTGAGAACTGAGCCCTAAAATCCAGCAGCCAGGAATAAAATGGAAATAGGCTCATGGAGGGTGGCAAGGAGTGATGTGATGCCTTTGATTGCTCCTGCCTGGGGGTCGTAAATCAGTGCTGCCATAGCCCTGTGCCCTGCTGCCTAATTCCTGCCATTACCTCTATGTTCATCCGCTCTTGTAGTTGGTTTGAATTCAAAACGTTGCTTTCCTATGGCACTGATGAGATTGCAGGCATTTAGAAAAAGTACAGCAGCAATCCGCTTTGTGAGGAATACAGATTTCTCTTCAAAACAGTAATAATGCCAAAAGAAATCGTATCTGTGGCAGGAACTTCAAAGGCAATTGGAACAATTTTGCAAAAGGTTTTTCTGCTCCCTATAATCATTTACTTATTTTTATTCTTTTGATTCTGCTTTCCCTCTGATGCTAAATGCTCGTAGGCTGCTCATGATAAAGGCCGTGCCTTGGGGGAACACGGCCCTCACCTATTTCATGTGCTGTGATTATGTGTCTGACATGGGACTGGAAGAGTATTTAAAGCATCAGCATGCGTGCCTGCCTGTAGCCCTGTTTCTGAATAACACTGGGATTGAGGGATACTTAAGAGGCCGGGAAACATGTCCCCACCGCCCTCGAGATGTGGTGTGGGAGAGGTTATGTCAGGGGGCAAAGCACTAGGAAAGGATGGAGCCCAATCCCCGCGTCCTCACCACCTCTCTGTCGATGATGGAGGGGTACCAGGGCATGCACGCCCCTACTCCAGCTGCCCTTCAGCCTCAGGGGTTGTTTGAAGTCTGATTGAAAAGGAATTGACGGAGCCAGCCGGCAGCGGCCCCATTGCTAACACCGCAGAGCGGGGATGAGTTCATCCCCCGCAGCATCCCCCTCACGCCGGAGACATCGGGCCGAAAGCGCAGTTAATTTCCCATCGATCGCCGTCAGCGAGCTCCCCGGCTTGTCTCCCGGCTTCAGGAGAGACTTCTGAACAGCGATGTCGGGCACGGCCGCCGTGCACAAGGGCTGCGGCTAATTTCTGGGGTATCGATCCCGGGGGCAGGCGGGGCGGCCAGCAGAACCGTGGAGGTGGGGGGCAGGGCTTTGCTGCACAGCACAGTGCTGGGACGGTGCCGAAAGGGTTTACAAGCACGGGGCTGGGCGGACCCCCCATCGCCTCCAGCGCAGGGAGCTCTGACCCAGGCAGGGCAAAACCGCCCCGGCTCGTGTTTGCAAACGAAACCCGGCTTCCTTCTGGAGGTACAGCAGGCGCAGTCCTGAAAGACAATATTTACGTTTCCCTGCGATGTGTCACCCCGGTGCTTTAGTCACCGCTCCTCCCACAGAGCCCCGCAGGTGACAGCAGCAGGCGGTGACTCACGAGTGGGACTCCGCTCCCCAACGTGGCTTCAGACACGGGGGCACGCAGGGGACACGCAGCCCCCAGCACCCCGCCCCGTGGGACCTCGAGACGTGCAACGAGGGGACACGGAGCACCCATGCATAGAGGGATTAATTGCTATTTGCCCGCTATCATTATTTGTTTTCTATCAGCATCCTTTGCTCTGCTCGTCTTCTGCATCCAACACCCGATGCCAAGCCGGGGATATTTTAGGAAATGCAGATTATATAATATTTACATCTGTGCCACTTGTTTATTCCTCTCTGTCAGTTAATTTTATTACTGCTTCTCTCGTGAAAGCAATGATTTTGCAAAGCCAAAAGCGCGCCGCTTGTTTTCAAGGATGCACTGATTTTAATAATTAAAAAGCTGCTGCCTTCCATCTGCCTGGGCAGAGCAGGGGGCACAGGCTGTGCTCCCTCCTGTATTCAGGGGGTCAGAAATGAATCTGAGCAGTGGCAGGTCCCCATGGATACAGATGTAGCCCATGCCACCTCGCCGGGTGCTGTGTGTGGGTGCTGCTCCAGAGTCTGTGTGTATCTCTTGCTCTTGTTCTTCTCCAGGAAGAGGAAAGAGATACTGGGAAGGGGAGAGTGAATCCTTTGGGAATTTTTATTGGCCTTGAGGGAGAAGCTGGAAAAGTTATGCTGAAATTAAAGCCAAAACGATGGAAGTTTTCCCCTGTGCCCAGGGCGGGCAGTTGGGTATCCAGCCCATAGTAAAATCCAAATTTCACCTCTGGAGGGTAAATGCATGATTAACACTCCCCTAGGCAACCATCCAGGCTGGGGGAGCCCCATCCTCTGCTCACACTGCAGGACTGAGAGCTGCAGGCATCCCACAGTGCAAAACCAATGCAATCCACTGGTGTTATTCCAAGCCCATGTCCTGCATTCACGTTCATGCACTTGGGCTCCTACCAAACTCATCTCACATAACATTTCTGATCCCTCCTGTGTGCAAAGCTCCAGGCATTAACCCCCAGGACTGCAGATGCATGCAGCTGCTCATTACCACTACAGAAGGCACTGCACTCCCCGTTGTGTTTGATAGCATTCCTCCAGGATTCATGCTCTGATAGCAACAGAGGTATCTGCAGCACATGGGGACATCTAAGATAAATAATAGCAAAAGGTTAACAGCATTTAATCACGTGAGAACCCTCAGCATTATTACCACATCTAAGCATGGGGTCTGGCTTGCATCATCTGAAGAAAGTATAAAGGATCCCAATCAAAGTAGGACACGTGGTAGGAGGCATTCCTCTGTGGTGCACATCCTTTGCAGAGGAGCAGATGTCTGCACTAGCAGGAAGGGGAAGAGGGGATTTGCTTATTGAGGGGAAAAATAATTTTTGAATTTGGCTCAAGGATCAAAAAAAACAAAACTTCATCCCCAAAGGCCCCATCCACCAGCACATCTTCGGGCTGCTGTTGACAGCACAGTTCAGCCCAGCCTGTTTGTGGATGGCTCACGGGCTCAGTGCTGGCCCCGTGGCCCCAACAGCACTCCAGCCAACCAGGGGATAAAAACCAAACGTGCTTCATGGCTCCCACACCACCTGGGTTATCTCTGCCTTGCAAGTGCTGCCTCAGGTACCAGGAGGCGATGCTCGTCCTTGCAGCATTTGGGGTTGCAATCCCATCTCATGGCCAAAAAGCAGCAAGAGAAAGAGAAGTTAGAGTCAAGGGGAAGCCCCTGAACACATCGGGTCCCACAAATCCCCTTCTGTCTACCAGTACTCTCTTCGTTCCCTGAGCAGCATAAACACACACCGGTGATATTTTTTCTTGCCTCGTGTTTCCCTGGGGAGAGAAGTAATTGCTAGGACAAATATTTATGGAGCACTAATAAAAACCACTCCAAGGAAATGTGCACCGAGAGGAACTCACTGCTGTTCCTTCTGCTCTGATGCCCCGATTCCTTCAGCCCTGGGGGACTCTGAGGATTGCAGCCACTGCAGGATGCATTGGGGTTCTCTTGGGTCTACTGACCTCAGTCATAGGTATTATCAGTGACATGAATGAATGGTCTGCTGCTGTAAAACAAAAAGGAGATACCCTGAAAGAAAAAGAAAGCTTGAGTTAGATATCTCCAAACAAAATCCCAACTCCTTTTCGTCTGGGGAAAATTCTCCTTCTTTTCTTCTCGTGTGAAAGAAGTCTGTGTTTGCCATGAATGCGCAGAATGCAGTGATGTCTCCAAAGCTGCACTTATGGGAAATAAAATTACCAAAGGCCTTTTATTCAGCCTCCATGCAAGCTCTCTCTCCGCTTAGCAGAAGGAGTTTTCCCATTATATAGGAAGAAAGATAACAGCTGCACTGTTGTATCACAGCAGCATACATGGCCCAGTTTCCCCCCCCCCGACAGCCCGTTTGAAGGAACTGGTTTGACATAAATAAGTTATGAGTGGGAGAGCAATGAGTTCTGTTAATTGAACTTACTCTTGAAAAGAGATACTGCTCTTGCATACAGACCAAAAACATCTTAAATTCTTTTGTAGAGCATCTGGACAGAGTCCATGCTGTACGGGATCATGGTGCAGCTCAGCTCTGGGACCTACTTAGTGTCACAGAGGCATTAAGGTTGGAAAAGCTCTCTACAACCACCAAGTCCAGCTCCAACCCATCCCACCATACCCACTGACCATGTCCCTCATGCTCCTGCTGCATAAGGGACTCAGTGGGATGTGGAGTGCTCCTCGGTGCTGTCAGCAATGGAGGTTCTGCAATTGGGTCTTAAAAGGGCATCTCCAAAGGGAGCAGTTTGTCCCCACATCCCGTTCACCCCCGAGCAGTCACAGCTGAGGGAGGAATTCCAATCCCGACACTACACAGGTTGGAGACCAGTTAATAGGGCCTGAACTTTCAGAGGTTGCTTAATTGAAGAGATGGAGGACGTGTGATGGCTCAGGCGGGCACTGTGGAGCCTGGAGGCAGCCGGGTGCTGGATGAGAGATAATGAATTTTCAATCACTTTGCTAACCCAGTAGCCTCACACCCACAGGGGTTTTGCAATCAGGAGATATTTGTGCTGGTGTGTGCTCTGCAAACTGGTCCCACCCTGCACTTACTGCGTTTCCATCTAAGAGAGGTGCATCCAACATGCACAGCAGCGAATTACCATGCATGAAAACACACACACATGTATGCGTGCATGGGGATGGGTGTCTGCATGGCACTGTGTGGCTGCAGGGATGCCCACCCATTCCTTGCAGCCCTGGGTCACGTCCATATGAAGCCAGGAAAGTTTGCATCAGGGTACTTCTAGATCTCATTGACAGAGGGGAAGAAAGAGAGAGATTATTAAGTATTTAAATGGAGACAAATGAGTCTCTGTTGCTGTGACATCCAATAACCTTTCAGCCTGCAGCCTTAAACCCTAATAAGTAAAATAAATAAATAAATAAAGAGGAAAAAAAAAAACGATTCATTCAATCAGTCATTAATGAAGCCGTAAATCATTAGGAGAATAATTCTTCCCAAATTGCATTACTCCTTTCAATTATTTTGCTTCTCTTCCCTATCTTTTTCATCCCATAACTCCCTGTGGAGCCCAGGAGCAGGAATTGACTGCCTGGTGCTGCTGAGCAACTTTCTGACTTCTCCCTTTTCCTTTCTGCTCTTTTTCTCTGTGGACTGCAGTAGGACAAATAAAATGAGGACCAGGATGGCAAAGCCGTCGGCTTCCCGTGAGGATTGCTCTGTAAGGGGTTCTCTGGTTATTACGTACCTTTGTATGGAAGTAGTCCTTCTGGAAAACAGAAAGCAGGAGACTGTCTTTGATTTTATCTTAATGAACATCACTGCTCCGGTGAGCGCCAGCTCGCAGCCTTTCAAACCTCATTATTCAACAAAGCTGTGCAGAGATGTGATAGAGAGCCACGCTGAAACAAGATTGAATCTGTCCAACACTTCTGCACCAGAGCGTCGGCCCTAATGTGATCTGTGCTTGTTTGCAGCCTGGCACTAAGGAGGACTGTCCCTGTGACAGGTGCAGAGCCCAAACTGCCACCAGGCCCTGCTGGGCTGCATGATCCACCTCTGGGGAGCAAGGGCAGTGAGGATGGTGGGGCAAACAGAGGAGTGATGGAGGCATCCCAGGAAGGATTTTCTTTTTCTGTATGCTGCAGCCAGACGTCAGACCCCTGCAGACTGTGCAATAGAACCCAATGTCCTGTGCCCCAGAGCCCACTGTCTGCTGCTTTGCCCCCAGCTCAGTTCTGACATTGCACTTTGTGCCTTTCCCTCACATCCTGGCAATGGCAAAGCCTTCTCATTTCCACATTTCCCCCAGAAGACACACAGCATCTCCACAGACCCTCATCTCCCCACGTCCCACAGAGCAGAGACTGCAGCAGATTATTTCCTTGAGCTTTTTGCCCTTCCCTTCCCCCCAGCATTCACAGATGGGCTGAAAGTGGCACCTCTGGTTCTCTCCTCACTCTCCACACTGACAGCATCCAGCTCTTCCCAGCTAGACGTGAAAAGAAGTTAATTCTTAATTAAGCTCTCCCATCCTATTTGATATTTATTAGTGCCTTCATTACTTCTTAACTCCGCTGAGTTCCTTACCTTCTTTTTATTCATCTCAGCCCATTCTCCGGCCACTAAATCCTCTGAATCCCCAAACTGCATTTTTGTTATCCTTATGGTTATTGCTCACATCCCACCGCCGCCAACACAGCGTTCAGGTGCCTTCCCCTGAGGCTCACATTTGTGTACGTGGGTCTACAAGATGTAGTGTGCCAAGCAGCATGCAAATTGCAATCTCTGGGAGAACAGCAACCTATGTTTTGCCAAAATGAGCGTCAGTGAAATATGGGAAATTAATTTAGCCCCATGAAGTAGGTAATCACTATTTTGCAGATTGAAAAAGTGAGGCATAAAGTGATTAAGGCCCAAGGCCTCAGTCTAGCCAAAACCCAATCGTATGCTTAATTTAAAGGAGATTAGATAGTTCCCTTAAAGCCGGCAGGAGCACTGCTTAATGCCAGGCACACATGGAGATGTTTTGATGGGACAAGGGATGGAGGAAGGTGCTCCACCAGGAAGGCTCTGGGCAACCTCTGCTCAGCAAAACCATACTGGAACACAAGGACCGAGAGCTGCCAGCAGCATGGAGAGGGAACTAGATGGGATTTGGGAACCCAACGCTCAGTTCAAGGTGTCTCAAGGCAAGAATCTGAAGTGAGAACATGAGTTGGGCAGTGCCATCTGTAGCCCCCAGCCCCTTTGATAGAGCAGTGCAAAGAGCAGCTCACACCTCACCAGGCAGCCCACATCCCCATCAGCACCCAGCCAGCACCTCCCTGTCCTGCATTTACTTCTTTTCAAGTCTGTTCAGCTGGTGATGGCCCCTTATTAAACATCCCCTAGGGACACCTCAGTGTCTTTTACACAAAAAGCACCTCAGCACTTTGACAAAAAATACGGAGTGGAAGAGTTCTGCCAGTCTTCAGGAGAAGTGATACCCATCTTAATAAAATGTGTAAATACAAATTTATTTGCTAGGCTGGAACCAAATAGGCTGTTCTGGTCGGAAGGATGAAAGTAATATACATCTTAAGATTGTGAAGGTACATAATTACCTTAGAGCCAGAGTGAAATAAATCATCAGTGTCTTCCTGAGCCATGGGAACTGTCCAGAGCCCTTCCCCAGCTGTGAGCACCCCGGGCACTGTGCAAATCTGCCCAGCAGTATTGGTGACACAGCAGAGAAACCAGTAACAATCAGTTACATACAAACCAGTACACCCAGTGTCCAAACAGAGCTCTGGAAACGCCTCTGAAAACTCCCAGGTCCTACTCAGCGAGATATATTTATCACCACTGATGGAACGAGACGTCTGCTCCAAGGAGACAAAGCTAAGTGAAGGCGAATTGATTGTGGAAGGATACACTGACACCTGTCCCCCGACGGCGCCGGAGGGAGACAGAGCCTCTGGCTGCTGGCCCTGACCCCGAGCTTGGAGCACTCTGCCCATCCACCCCATCCTCCACACTTGGTTCCCGTTTCCCAGCTATGGAGGATGAAACTTTTCCTCCCCAGTATGAAGCACAGCTATTCTGGGGGACTGGTGGCTGTTGTTTTATCTGAATATTCTTCTCGTTGTCCACGAAGAGTTAATGAATAGATGTCTTAATAAGCGGCCAGTGGATGGCTCTGGATCACGCAGCCCTCCAGTCAATAGCTTGCTGACAACGTCCTTATGACCATCTGCAGCAAAAACTCCTCGTGTCTGCAATATGCTGATAGCAGCTATTAATTATTTATCTGTCTTTTAGAGAACGTTTGCAGTAGGGCCCACAATAAAAGGCTGCCAGCTCCGTCCGCCTTCCTCCTCCTTCTACCCTGTGCTCCCAGGGATGCCGTGCCCCCAGGGTGCTGCTGAGCCCCCCGACAGCCCGCATGCACACGGACACAGCTCTACTCCTTCCCTGCTACACCTCCCAGCACACAGAACTCAGCGTGGCTCTCTCATCCTCCCCACAGCAGTGGGAGCCGGTCCCCAAATCTCCAGCAATGCAGCAGGGAGAACAGGCACAACACACAGGGCTAAACTTAGCAGCAGGCACGCCAGGCTGTCGTGTCCACATGGGCACCAAGAGGGCTCTGCACACCGAGGTGCCCACATTTGGATTTGGAGGAGGTGGAACACAGAGAGGCGCGAGACTCAGCTCCATCCGAGATACTGAAAATGAATTATGCATCGTGGTCGAGCCTGGAGATCATTGATGAGAAATAATGCTAAGTGGGAGCTGGCAGCATGCTTCAGCTACAGCTGCCCCTGTGCTGACGCCTTCTTTTTTGCTTCCCCTTTTTGGAAGAGAACTGTGGATGATGGAGTGCAGTTTGATGCGGGGAAAAAAAAAGTAGCTTTTTACATTATTTTTTGTTTTAAGCAGGAAGGTTTGTCTTCCTTCGTAAGGTTCTTCTTGGCTCTTCTTCTGGTACACCGTGGGCCTGCATCCTTCACACAATGCTCAGAGCTGTGGATCGAAGTGCCCCCCAGGGTGTTCAGACACAAATGTTATCTGGGAGCTCCCTGCAACTTCCAGTGTTCAAACAAATTAATTTCATGTGATTTTAATCGGAAATGTGCACTGATCCTTTCTGCTTCTTCCCCTAATTCTCAGTCCCTCATTGTGTGGGAGGTGCTCAGCCCTGACCCACACAGGGGTTGGGTGCCATTGGGATGCTCAGGGCAAGGGATACCCTGCACAAAGGATGCTCCCCAGGCATAGTGTCTCAGTCCCACTCTCCCCAAAGGCAGGAGTTGTTTTACTGGGGGCTGCGACATTCCTCTCCCTGCAGATTCAGATATTGGGCTTCCTCCTTCTACAGGAAAGGCAAACAAGGGAGATCACATGTCTAAGGGCAGGGCAATGTTTTCTTAGCAGCCCACTTCCATTTCCAAAAGCCAGGCATGCAGATGCAGTGTTTCTGGATGAGGATTTGTTCTGTGCTCATCACTTTGACAAGGGGATCTCACTGCACCTCTGCCAGGCGGCCACATCAAGAACAACACAGAGGAAAGGAGAGAGCAGAGCTCAAAGTGGGTGCAATTTCTCCGTGAGGGATTTCAGCAGGGGAACAACATGAGCTACAGCTAGGAGTCAGGCACTGCTGGATCCATGAATCTAAATCCACAGCATGGGGTGGAACTGTGTTTTGCCTGGGAAGATGAGGCAAAGGAAGCGTTGAGGGCTGGATTTTTCCACTCATGCTGAATATCTGTTGTTCCCCTGATGCCAGAGAGAATTTTGAGCTGTTACCAGCTCTGGGCGTTTCATCGTATGTGGATTCCTCAAAGAAATGCATCAATTTAATGGCAGAGTTAAGAACAGAGCCCAGAAGTGCTGATCCCTACCTCCTCAACTTAATCCCAAGGAGACAGTTGCTCCTGATGGAAAGCAAACGGATAAGAACTAGAAGGAGGTTTGCACTGAATTGCATGTGTTCTGACTCTTGCACAGATTTGAGCCATTAATCCCATTTTCTCCCAGTTACTGTCCTTAAACCACTGCTGTTTCTCAGCCTGCAAATGGATCGTGCAGCCCACAGCTGTGAGAGCATCCTCACTCTCTGCCTGCATTCCCTGTGCTGGAGGGGGCTCTGGAGCCCACAGGCCCTGAAGGATGGAGACATGAAACATCACACGTGTTTCCCACTGCCCCCAGTTAGATGTGAGGTGAAGGAGGCCAAGATCTCACAACACAAGCTAAATCTTCCTTCAGAAGCAGCATTACTAGGGTGGATTGCCTCGAAGCAGCACGTTGTGTTTCTGCACTACAGAGTGGGGAATTGACTCCACTTCGACTCCTTTAATTAAACCGAGTTAACATCCATCAGAACAAATTCTCCTGCTCTCCCTAAACCAAAGCAGTTAAAAAATAAATAAATAAAGAGCAGAAAATACGAGGGCTATTACTTTCTGTCACATCCTACAGGATTATTTTCTGAAGAGAGAGGCTGAACAGCTTGTTCTGCACTAGTTACATCCCAGCTTCTGCTCCTGAGCTTTTTATTTCCAACGGATATATCTTTGTTAAACAAGCCAGGCTGTAACCCTGCCTCCTCCATCCATCCTCTTAAAGAGTGTGATTGATGCAGCCACAGCAGCACAACCCCTGGAGTGCAGCAGAGTGATGGGGACAGAGAGCTGTCTGCATTTAGGGCAGCAGAAAACGGCACATGGGACCCGAATGGGTCTGCTTTGGTGGCAAACAGCATTGAACTCTTCTCGTGAGATAGGACCATGTCAGACACAGTGATGGATCCATGGATGTACGGTGAGAAGCCACTCCTGGCAAGAATTAAGGACTGTGTTTTTGTTTTTCTGGTTTATTTTCTTCAATGAAGCAGGTTCATTCATGCAGCTCCAGCTGTGTGCTCAGAAGCAGGGGTGGTTTGGGGAGGTGTGGCCATGGCAGCTGCCCTGCTCCCTGCCCATCCCAGGGCTGCAGGGTGGCACGCTCCTGTCCCAAAAGCCCTGAAGGGCTCTGGAAGCTGTGCAGGGAAACACTAAAATTAAACATAAGATGAGGCATTAAGAACCATTTGCTGCTCTTCCTGTGATGTGTGCCATTTGCAAAAGGCAAAAGGGCAGGCTCTTCATGGAAAAAGAAGCACGTGGGATTTAAAATATGTCAACCACCACTGCCGTGCATCTCTTAGTATCATCTTCTACCAGCAACCTCTGCTGGGGAGATTTCCAGGAGGATTAAACCGAAAACCCCTTTTCCAGCATCTGCTGCTGGAAGAGTGAGGGTTGCTATGGAGACAGCATCTGGCCTATTCACGTGAGTTTCATAAGGAAAGAAACAAACAAAAAATAAAGCAAAAACAACACATCCGTGGCGCAAAAGAGAGGTGACTTTCTCTGCTTTCATCAAAGGGAGAAGAAGGGTAATAGAGATGAACCCAATGTGGCTGTTTGTTTATGTGTGCGTGTTTGCCAGCCAGCCCACCTGGATCTCCTCCAAAACCGGGGGCTGGGACATGGCACATGGGCCTGGGGTTAAGCAAAGGGAGGATAAGCAAGGAGCTCCCCACCTGTGGGTGCTGCACACCAGGAGGGCGAACATGGGGCCAAAAAGCTGAGGTCTGTATCTTCTGCAGACATCACCAGGCAGTGGTCCTGCAGCAGTGGGGTGATCTGTGCAGGGAGAGCATCCGTGGGACATCATGGGTTAACATGGGTTGGTATGCATAGAGTATGTTGGTGATGTTCCTAGGTGGATTCCTACATCGGGGTGATGCTTTGGTAAGCTTGAGTGACAGCTCCTGGCCTTGAGCATACAGAGTGAGTAGCTGCTTTTCCCAGCCTGGGGCTGGAAGTTCTGTGCAGGAGCACAGGGCCGGGCACCACTGTGTGCAGCACCAGTGCTTCTCCTTGCCTCCATGAGCTCTTTTTAATTGCTTGAAGGCACTGGACAAATACCTAACACCCATGGTACCCCATCTCTTTAATAGTTCTGTCTGTATTTCAGGGCAGCAGACACCAGGGATGGCCCCCAAACGTCACCTTTGGACCACAGTATGTGTGTTCAGCCCATGCAGACACATCCCAGATATCAGCACCCCAAAAGCACCTCACAGCCACAGCTTGGAGTGCAGCCCTTCAATGAGGGGGTGGCACATAGCTTCAGAAAGGGCACTTCCCACTCCTTTAACTCCACCTTCACCCCCCCCAGGTGTTATTAGGGTTAAACCTGACTGTGGCTGGCGTGTGAGCTCCTGCAAGCAGGGTCATTTTGGAGATGTATTAACGTCACCAAAGCCCCACACAAGCCCAGCATCCATTACTGTTGTTTTCAGCAGTGCACACAGTTTACCATCTGGCCCGGTCCTCCTTATGCTCTGAGCTTGATGCAAATCAACACAGCTCCATTAATATCTGGGCTGCAGTTGCAGCTCACACCAGGAGCTGGGCTGGCTCAGCATGGTGCCCCTGCAGCCTGCAGCCCCGCTCCACTGCTCGCTGTGTGTAATGAGCCAACCCTGGGGCACTCCAAGGGCTGAAAATGAGCAGAATAATGCTGGAAAAAAGAAAGAGGAGTAGTGATGTAAGGAAGAACAAGGTCCAGAAACAGTGCAATGCCATGCCAGTGCCAGCATCCCTCCGTGGGGCTGCACAAACCCCAGCAAATATCTTTCAGGTGCCCAGATCCCCCCACCCCACTGCAGCCCCAATGGGTGCCACTGTCCCAAACTGCAGCTGAGCAGACTACACTCCAGAGGGTTCAAATGTCCTCGTCACTGAGAACTCATGGCAGCTGTGACTGAGCTGCACGAGAGGAGCCCATCTGGGAACCTGAAACAAATGCATTCCAGCAGCTGGTGATTAGGAAGAGGTTCAGATTAGTTGTAAGGCACTACGCGTATCTACGCCAGCTCGTGGTCGAGAATCCTCAAGCATCCTCCCCAGTAATCTTCCCTTCTTCTCTATAGTGTTCTTTCAAGACTGATCAGCATTTTCTCTTCCCTGCACTTGAAAAAAAAAAAAAAAAAAAAAAA
>VXAB01003365.1:10763-41241 GCA_013399175.1 Odontophorus gujanensis | reverse complement strand
AAAAAAAAAAAAAAAAAGAAAGAATAAAAACTTCATGGCATTCTGATAAACCCATTCATCTACCCGTTACCTTCTCCTTCATGCAGGAAAAGCTCCTTTATGTCTGCTTCTGCCTCCTGGGATGAGGGCAGCAGCAGAGCCAGAGCCGTGCTGGGAGCTGTCAGGGAACACAGGGATGGGGGGCTGGGAGGACACCGGGTCCCAGTGCTGTCCCACGTTCTGTGCTGAGACCCTGTGCCACGGGGAGCAGCAGGGATGGCATGGACACCCCGAGCTGGGTTCATTGCCAGCAAGGCAGCGGGAAGTGCTACCTCCCCACCGCCCTCGTGCAAGCTGTCCGTGAGGGATTTCTTGTTTCCTTTCATTAGTCTACTCAGGCTAATTATTTCGAGAGCACTGTTACAAGCTGAAAAACAAGTCGCTGAGGAGATGGTGCTGCACAGCCTGAACAGGTCTGGGGGAGGGAGGCACAGAGATGGAGACACGGCCTGGGCAGGAGGATGGTGGGGAGCAGCCTCCCCCAACGCTCCTGGGGCTGAACCCCAGCCTCAAGGATGGGAAATCTGCCAGGGAGAGACAAGTGGGAGTTCTCAGCAGGAAGGACCCTCTGTAACCTGCTGGATCTCCCCTGGTTTCGGCTGCCAGGAGAGCCCACCTGCTGAGCTCCTGGCATCATCACCCACCCCGGGCACACTGCTTCTATCCACGGCACTGCTGTGGGCAACCTGGCTGAGTGTTCCACTGCTCTGCTCTGGTGCTTGGTTGTTTTAGGGTATTTGATGCTATTTGTGTGGTTTCCCGATGCCTTGTGCCTACTGTGAGCATTTCAGCTGCATTGCAGCCATTCAGCAACCTCACCTCCTGGGTCTCTGCTCACAGTGCCCCACTGGCCTGCACAGCCCCCACCAGCACCCAGCACAGCTCCCAGTGCCTGCTCAGCTCAGAGGAGTCCTGGCCTCGAACGGATTTCTGTGCAGGATGGCACCAGCAAGGCTTGGCCAAACCCCAGTAAATTTCATGCAGAAATAACATTCAAATATCTCTGGGCTGGCACCCAGCACTGGGGAGCCAAAACCAGACCAGGGTCATTCCCTACTGCCCACTGGTTTTACACTGTCTGCCTTCCTCTTCCCCTCTTTACCTACTCCTTTCCCATCAGCAGCTGCACTCAGTCCTTGAGGAACTCTGCACCGATCCTCTCTGCAGAGGAGTCGTGCTAAGTGAGCTGCTTCTGCGCTGCCCCAGTGTTTGCCCAGCACTGATTTATGCCCTTCTCAGTGAGCACAGCTCGTACATCAGGGCCACGCTCCCACTGCTCACAGCAGCAGTATTTCTCCCCCATTCCTGAGCCCATTTTGGAGCTAATAAATCCCCCCAGCAGCCTGCCAGCCTCCTCCTGTCCAACCCCAAAGAGTGGGAAAAGGAGGGAAAGGAAAAAAAAAACAACCTGGCATCACCATGGCAACCTGCTCTTTCCCAGAGCTGCACAGCCTTCAAGTTCCCACTCCCCATTTATCAGCTGCACTTGATTAGGCAGCAGTGGCAGTCGGTACCACTGAGTGTCAGTGTGTTGGATGCTCAGGAGAGCATGCTTGTTGCCCTGCTAGCAAGACTTGCTGCCTTCTCTTCCTTCTCTTTCTTGCCACCAACCCATCATTTGCTCATGGGAAACCCTTATGAGCATGCCATGGGCTGCTCCCTGCCCAGCTCTGCAGCTGGTGCTTAAGGCCTGGATGCACTACACTGTTAAGGGCACGCCAAGCCTTGTTACATCTCATTTATAGCTTATTATTGGCATTACTGTGCAGAGAAAAGCCATCAGCAGGGAAGGGCTGTGCTGGCAGCGTGGCAGAGAACTGGATCACTGTGAAGGGGAGCAGGATGGGGAGCTGCTGGGTGAGCACAACCACTGGCCTGGCACGGTCCTGGGACACCACTTGGCCACCCTCATGCCTCCTTTTTCTTTAAGGATTATGCTCTGAAATTGTGGCAGATGGACTCGTGATGAAAGAAAATTGCTTTTGCTTCCCAGCTCAGGCAGCCACGATTTATTTACTGATTTTCTCCCCTGTCCATGCAGATCCACTTCCCCTTTCTGTATGGCAGAAAGGCAGATGGACGCCATCACTTTGGTCACCAGATGGGCACTGACTGTGCCCTGGCACACTGCTGCCCATCAAGGTTGTAATGCAGAGCTCTGGAGCATTTGCCTGGGTCCCTGCTCTCATTTAGGCAGATGAAATGCAAACCATTCAGGCAGCCCCACCAGCATGGCAGGGCTGGTGCTGCTTCTTGATGAGCTTTCCTGGGAAGGGAGTGCAGATCCTGCAGCACCCCAGTGCCCTTCTGATATGGGCAGCAAGAAGAGAAGTGAGAGGGAGGAGGTCTGGATGGCATTCAGGGGATTATCATTATTTAATTATTGGTTTAAGTGAGTGCAGAGCCTTGTTACCTCCTGGCTCTGGAGTGTGTTTTTGAGCAAAGGTGTTGGGAAAAGCAAAGCACTGCTCTGAACTGAACTGAGTTTGCTGCCCATCATCCTGCAAGGCGGCACCAGCACTGGGTGCTGGACCACGGGCACGGCATTGGGCAGCTGCACTTGGGCTGCTGGAGACAAATGTAATTTGTGCTGAGATCTGAAGGAGGCAGAAGCTTCCCCACATGCTCTGCTTAAGCATTTCTGAAGCGTTAATTTGCTGCATGAGCTGTTTGACCAGGAAACCACCCCCCCCCAGGGTAAAAAATAAGCAAGTCTTGCTCTCCATCCCAGTGCTGCCCTTCAGCTGGGTTTTGCTCTTCTGCCACACTGCAGGACATCATCAGCTGTCAGTGCATTATCTCATTAGATAGTTGAGCTGTTCTCTACCAGGAGGGAAACTGAGGCACGGGTGTTTGCACTGAGGCACCAGAGCAGCTCATCTCCACAGCGGGCTCCTTGCATTGTAAGCCACCTCTCCATGGCACTCACTGACACAGCCTAAAAAAGCGCCACTGCAAACACGTCAGTCTCAAGATAACATCAAATAATAAAAGGAATAAAACTCCACAGCCATCACTCCGAGCGAGAGTCTCAATTAGCAAACAGATCAATCATTGGTGACATCTTCAGTAGCGTTTACACGGAGAGCATTGTTGGGTGGCTGGGATTCCCTGCGTGCCCACTCAGTGCCCACAGCACGGGGCTCCTGGGTAAAGCCCCGACACGGGTGGGACGTGGGGACATGGGCTCTGCAACCCCAACAAGCACTGCTGCCTTCAGAATAACCAGCTCTGTGGTGAGGGCCAACAGCCCCCCAGGTGCCAGCATCCCCCCAGACATCGGATGAAAAGGGATTGGACAAAGGCTTTGGGACATGCATGTTGGTTTATGAATATTGTGGGATTACAGGCAGCTTACGGGCTCCCAGCTGTGACCAAACCCCATTGGACAGCCACAGATGAAGGCAGCATCGTGTGCAGCAGGGGCAGAAAAGCCCCCCCAGAAACTCTGCTCTCCCCCAGCCCTGAGAAACGTTTCTACCAAAAAAGAAAAAGAACATCATTTCTTTGCTTGTAAAAGAATTGGTTGGATTTTGCCCAAAGCTCTGATCACAAACATCCCATTTTGGCAATCGATTTCAACAGTGAGAAGAAACAGAAAATCTGCTGCTTCTTGTCAGGTGAAGGAAAAAATCCTTTCTTTTTCTTCTTCTTATTTTCCCTTTTTATTTTTTATTTGTTTTCATCCCTCTTCTGCTCCACCTGCAGCCCCTCTGCATGTACCCCCCACTCGTGGCCATGCAGGTGGAAAGGATGAGGGCTGCTCAGTGCAGGAGCTCTCAGGCTCTCAGCTCTGCTGCACTCGCAGGTTGGAATTGCCCAAAGTCCAGGAATTTTGTGGTATTTGCCCTCAGTTTTCGGTCTTGTTAAACTCTCAGGTTCTGTGTGGAGGTGTTGCTGCTGTTCTGTCAACACGCAGCACGGCTGTTAATGACATTTAATAAATACCTAATGAGCAGCTGATGGCCTCTTCAAGACTTTCAGCAGTCCTTTTGGTTACACACCAGCTCAGAAAAGTACAGCACAGCCTTTATAATTGACAGCCCACTAATGTAGGGCATGGGGGGAAGGGGCTCCACTCATTACTGCTGGGCAACAGGGGGCCAAGTCTCACCAAGATGCGACCACTCAGTGAGCAGCTCTGTGCTGCACATCACAGAGGAGCCCTGATCTAGGGACTATAACAAAGTGCAATCGAAATGAGGGTATTTGATGGCCTTACAGGTCTTTTCCAACCTACATGATTCTGTGGGCCTCCACCAGGAGACCCCCAGCTACCTGCCAACCGCCACAGCCCATGGCCTCATCTGAGCACTGAACACATGGCGGACATTTCCATCTCTGGGAGGAAGAGAGATGTCCCCCATGTCTGCAAATAGGTAGGTATAGAGGAAACGATCAAAAAGCCATTGTAAATCCAATCACATCAAACCCCACACTTCGGAGATGTTCAAACATCTTCCTAAAGCCGTTCCCCCGCCGCCACAATGAATCTCAGGGTAATTTGCACAGCAACTGTCAGTGAGATGACTGCCACATTTCAGAGAGATTCGGGGATGTTTCAGTCAATGGGATTGTCTGGAGGAAAGGGGGAGGGAGAGTGAGAAGAAGGCAGAGAGGTGTGATGAGCCCAGGGAACCGTGTCAGGTGAGTGATGGGCTCAGCCCTGGCGGTGATGGATGTGCACTGTCTGCCCCAGAACAGCCTTCCTGCCTCTGACTCCAGGAAGGGCTGCTCTTGTCATTCAGAGGAGAAAGCAGTTTAAGCACAAACAAATGGTGCTGCTGAAGCAGGGAGCTGGGGAGGAGAGGTCTCACCATGGCCCTGTGCGGGCCGCAGGGTCTGCTGATGCTCCTCTTCAAAATAAAAGAGGGTAGATTTAGATTGGATATGAGATAAAAGTCTTTTTCTATAAGGGAAAAGAAGTAAGTTGCTCAGAGAGGTGGTGGACGCCCAATCCATGCAGACAGCCGAGGTCAGGGGACGGGGCTCTGAGCACCAGATCAAGCTGAGGATGTCCCTGTGCATTGCAGTGAGTGGGACGACTCTCTGGTTCTGTAAGACCAGGTGAACAGAGATCTTGACAGCTCAGCATTCCCTCTTCATGCCCAGATGGGCCCAGCAGAGGTGTTGGCAGTGCTCTGTTTGCAGGGAGCAGCCATCCTGCTGCTGGCCCCTGCCAGCAAGGTGTCGTGGCAGACAAGGGTTCAAATAAGCAAGCACTGTGTACACACATACCCACTGAAGATGCGGGAGTTATTAATGCAGAAGCAGAACAATGGCATTTCATTAGGAGCCCAATAATAATACCTCGGCCATATGGTGCTATATTTACCACCCGCACTCAAAGCACAGCCCCTGTCAGCTCTGAAAGCTTCTAGCTAAAAAGAGGGTGGAGGTGATAATGGATTTGCAAGGAGACAATTATGTGCTGGCGCTGTCATGACGCACTGATCTATGGCAGATGTTTCTGCCATATTCTGACCTATTTTTGATCCTGAAAATGAGCGTGGGTTCAGCCTGCCTGTCTGGCCCGTACAGCGTGAAGGCAGTCTGGGAAGCATCCCTCTCTGCTTGTGTTTGAAGCCGGGAAGCGACAGGAGCCACTCTCGAGGACAGCAGTGTTGGCTCATCCCCACCGTGGACTGAGGGATAGTCTGGGGCATGATCCAATCCCTCACCTAGCCAGGAGGGAGGGCAGCATCTCACCTTCCTGACCAGAGCTAATCCAGGCCCATTTCCCATCCATACAGAGAAATCCTTCCTGGCTTCACGATGGATCAGCCCTTAAACAAGGAGCTCTGGCTGGTTTTAGCTCCCTGATTACAGCTGTAGCAGGGGAGCCGCTCTGTCCAGGGGTGCTCGTGTGATAGAGGAGGAAGGCAGAGGTTCACATGAGCAGATCAAGCACTCTGTACCCTTGAGCTGTCATTTGGAGACGTTTGTGAGTTCACACCGTTGCACCACAACACCTTGTGCTTTGTAGATGTGCTTAAGCTCCACTCTTCCCAACACCAGCAGCAACATCAGCAAAGACCCAAAAGTGGGCCGACAAGAGATGATTGCACACCACCAGCAGCCCCCAGGCCTGGTACCAAGAAAGGGGCCACTGTGGGGTTAAGAGGTGACGTTGCCCCCCAGCTGCCCCATTCCAGCTGATGCCTCATCTGAGTGAGCAGCTCCTATGCATCCTGNTAAATATATATTTCTGGAAAACAGAAAAAGGTAAAAAAAAAATAATGCCCAAACCTACCTCGTAAACCGCTCCTTTGATCTAATTCAGAATAAATTATACATAATGGAGCTGGTTGATTTTGCTTGCCGACAGCATGAATAAAAAAATAGAAAGCGAGGAAGCGAGCCAAAGCATTTGGGCTAATGGCAATGTGCTCGGCGTGTCTGCTCCGGCTGGCAGGTCTGCAACAGCCAGCTCGGGTTTGCATGGGAAAGAAACCCCACTCTGCACGAGGGCTGTGCTGAACTGCGGGGCCATGGGAGAGCTCTGCCATAGCCGGGTCAGCCCAGGAGGAACTCAGGATCCACTGGGACGTGGCCATCACCTTTAGGATGGCCCTTAGTGGCTGCACTTTGGGGCAGGTGAACGTGTGGGTGCTTTGAAATAAGGCTGATTCGGTGGAAAGCAAACCTTTCAACTTGGAAAATGTATCCAAAGGAGAGTTCTGAGAACTCCATGTTATTTTGCTAATGCCTTCATCCTTCCTCCTCTTCCTCCCACAGAAGGGAACTATTGAGCGAGGTAACCCCACAAAGCCAGCCTCTCATGGAGAGCTCAGCTCATCGCTCCGGGATGCAGATTCATCAAGAGCACAGTCCATAATGAATCCCCACGCAGCTCTGGAGCCAGTTCAGTTTCAAAGGCTAATGGAAAATCGCTACCACTGAGAAGCCAGGCTGCACTGACTTTCTCAGGTGAGAAGGCTATTGACCAAAAAACTGATGCTCCAAAAATAAGAATACTCCCCCAGGTCGCTTTCAGCAATTAAAACCACCAGCCCTTTTAACCACACAATTGCAGAGGAAAGGAATCAGTTTGGTGGGGGATCGACGGGAGTCAACTGCTCACCAAAAGAGCTGCCTTGCACTGAACCTTCTGCCACAAAATCAGGGAGGGATCACCCATGGCAAATAGCAATCCACTAGCTGGGGAGGAACAAAAGGTCCTTGCAGGTCTGTGCTTCATCAGCATCCTCAGCAAAGGAGGGCTCTGAGCAGGTGATTTGGGAATAAAGCTGTCCTCCTCTCCCTGCAGCTCCAGCACAGGAGGAGTGGAGGGGGGAACAGCAGCTGGGGCACTGCCTTCATCCTGCCCAGAGCATCCCCAGGGCAGCACCAACTCCTTCAGAAGCTGTGCTGGAGGTGAAGAGATATCTGTGATGATGCTTAATTGTTCTTCGTGGCTGATACAGAAGTGGGACTAAATGAATTATCCCTTTTTATTAATTGCTTTGTAGGTGGTCTGCCAGCCTGTGGTGTGGTGCATGAGTTGTGACCTGGAGAACGGGAGCAATGTAGGGATGAGGTTTGGCATCCTCTGAGCACAGGGGGATTTGGGGAATCCAGCTCCACGCTGCACAGAAAAGATGGTGTCAGATCAGTGCCTAAAGCCTTTTTGGGACTCACCCATGTGGGGTTGGTTGGCATTTGAGCAGAATGCCACCACTGTTAGCCAAAGTAGGGCACCATACAGGGAATTTCCATTTGCTTCGGGATCAAAGGGTCTCAGGGTGTGATGTGCAGTCCTGATCAGAGCTCCATCACTGTGAGCTGTTAAAGGAAACGCCAGCCCCAGAATCTAGCTACCTGCAACCACGCAGATGTGGAATAAACCGAGCAGAGCTCCAGCAAATTTCAATTCAGTCATGATCATAAATCTAGTTAGAAGTAGATGAACGCTCACCGAGGTCACTTAAGGGCACTCTTATTAGAGAGGTCCATTAGTAAGGAGGCTAATAATGTATGTTGGGCTGCTGGATGGCCTCATTAGAACCCTCACATGCTCCAGGCACTGGCTCTGTGCAGGAGGTGTGGCATTTCCTTGGGAAAGATGCAGCTGTTGCTGCAGCATTCATGGCTCCAGCTGTGCTCATTTTGTGCTGCAGTGCCCTCAGCTCCAGCAGGAGCTTGTGCCGAGTCCTTTTAATCACCCAGACATTAATTTCCAGGGCATGGAGGAATAATGGATCTTTGCTGCTTGTGTGTTCGGCCTCAGCGCAACCAAGTTTCTTCCTTCTCAATCTTTGGTTGGGTTTTGTGGTTTTCCTTTCTTGCTCAGCGAAGCCGAGCCAGTTGCAGAGATCCCTCTGACGGTCTGATGTGCACACATCTGTTCTCAGGGGAGAGGGTAAGTGGTGTAAGTGATTTCTGGGCTGAATTTTTGCCTTGCCATGATCTGCATTTGCACTGCGTGCTGTTCCTCTTCGGACAGAAGCAGCCATCAGAGCCATGCCCTGGTTTCTGAGGACAAGCATTGCATAACGGGTGCCCAAACACGCCCTGCATCAGCTCCCCAGCTGGTATGAATCAAGAGATACCCATCGAGGTCAATCCTGGCCAATTGCACCCACTTAATCCTCTCTCAGGAGGCACCACAGAATGGCTGCACAGAGCTGACTGGAGCTGCCCTGTCCGCAGAGCCTGTTCCCAAAGCCCCAGAACAAAGCACAGCTCCTTCCTGAGCAGCAGCACCACGAGGCTGCTCTGCAGTGCCCAGCAGCAGTGGGGGACAGGGCTGGGTCACTGCAAGAGCCATGGGGCAGCAGCTCAGGTGCCTGCTTTCCCTGCAGGTTTGCATTTTCCTTTTTCAGATGGGGGCAGAAGGAAATCCCTGAAGGCAGCACGTTGCCACACAGGGCTGTTGTGTCCGTTGTTTTCTTGTTGTTCTCTTTATTTAAAACCTGGATTTACTTTCCATGTTATTTGTCTGAAATGCCTGGAGGCTGGGGTGGAAAGAGTGAACATCTGGGAAGGTGGATTCTCAATAATTCATATTCCAGAATGGCTCTGCTCCCATCCTCAACATGGCTCTCATATTTAATTAAAAACTCCAGGATATTTACTCCTATTAACAGCAGTGCATTCTCTCCATCCCCCGCCCTTCTCCAAACCTGAGAGTGAGGGAGACAGGAGTGCATTCGTGCAGGATCCTTTACAAACAGCAAAGTGCTCAATGGGAGCTTATGGTCGGGGTATTTTTGCTGCTGGACATTTCCACCATTGCAACCATAGTGGCAGCTCCCAAGTTTATGCAGTGCTGAGAATCGCTGGCGTTCTGCAGAGGATTTTCACACTGGGCTGGGAGAAGGCAGTGTTGAAAATGTATTTTCTTACAGTGGGTGATCTGCATGGCCAAGAGTAGCTCTTGGACCCACCAAAGAGGCAAAAATAACAGCTGGGGACATGTGCACACATACGTGGGATACTCGGACACTGTCATGGCTGGCAAGTGGTGGATACAGCCGATCTCTGCTTAATTTAACCTGGTTAATGAACCCCTCTGGCTAATTGAGCAAAGTCAGTGATGGGAGAGAGGTTTCCCCTTAGCAGGCACGTGTGAGAGGCACAGTGGGATGCAGTCCCCGGTTTGGCTCCTACACCACATGGAAACCAGCTCTATCCACAGAGCATCCTCCCCAAACCGCAGCCAAGGCTTCTCGCCAACGCCCCAACCTCAAAGCCTCCTGCCTAGCAAACCTCATGCAACCAGGCAACCAGGAAGGGCTCACTGCCCCCTGAATGCCCTACACAGCCATCACCATCCTGGGAAGGTGTGTGGGTACTGCCAGAGCCACGCTGACCTCGGCTGCTTTGATGGAGACATCTTTCAAGGAATCCTAAACAGCCTTATTAGATGTTTTATTCAGTTTTTATAAGTATTCCTTGCTGTAAAAGAGTAAATGAGGAGCCTGGGGCACTGCCAATGGGGTTCTTTTTGTTCCTATTGGCAGTACATCAGCTTTCAAATGATTTTTGCCATAAGGAAAAACAACATGCAAATTCAGGCCTCACTCCCTTTTATCTTCCTCCTCAGCTCCCCTCCCTGCTCCACTCTCCTCCTCCCTTCTGCTGATTCCTCCTCTTTTAAATGCAGATCAGCCCTGGAGCTCCTCCTTCTCTCCCTCTCCCATTGCTGGGAGGTGGTGGCTATCTGTTACTGGGGGATACTGGTGTCCTCTTTGCATCCTTCCTTTTCACAGAGTCAGACTTGGTGCAAACAAACTGCAAGGAGCAAGCTAAGAAATGCCAATATCTGGAGCACAGTGGGCATGGGAGAGGGACAGCAGCCCTTGGGGGAGGACAAAGGGTACTTTGGGTGCAAAGCATCAGTTGGGCACCACCCTTCATGAGACCCTCTGTGTCTGCTGGGGTTTTGGGTAGGGTCAGCTCTTCCCTTCTGCTTCTTTCTGGAGAGCCTAAACCCCAGCTTTGCTCACAGTGTGGTGGTGAATGACCCGATGCATTGTCTGCTGTACCTACTGTAGTGTGTTGCTGTCAGCTGGGTGCTGATGCAGAGCACCTTCACTTTTGGTCTGGGTTGTGAGCCTCCTTTGGGCACTCAAGCATACCTGAATACAAAAGGAACTAGTGGTGAACTAGTGAACTTCATTTTTATCCATAAATACAAAAAGAAGGTCACGTTATAGGCACAGCATGAATGCTGCCACTTCCCATGGAAAAAGGGCTACCAGGGCCCTGAACCCAGAAACAGAACTCCCATCATCTTCCCCCACTGCAATGCAGCCAAAGATTTGCAATAGACAAGGAGAAAGGTGGCTGCATGAGAAGAAAATGAGCAACAGGAGGAGGTCTGGCAGTGGTCTGCAGCAGTTTGATCTGAAATATAAATAAAAAGAGAAAGGATATGCATCCAAAGGGCAGCCTCAGAAATGCAAACAGCTCCAGAGCCAGGGACTGGGGTCACAGACCCAGCACACACGGATGGATGCAGGGCTGCTGCATCCTATGCAGTGTTTCCTCCTCCAGGCAGCATGACCTTATAGCCTCCCAGCCCTGCCTGGGGAGACGTGAATGCCATGGAATACTGCCAAGCATTTGCATAAATAAAACTCCCTGTAATAAATGGTGTTTGTGGTGTTCAAGATCACATTGGCATGGCCCAGGGGCAGCATGGTGACTCTGGGAACCTTTTGTGACTCCATTGGCTCCATTCGTATCCCACAGGGCTTGGGACAAGCCATGCTGAGCCCAGGGAAGGCCATCCGTGCCCCCGTAGCTCACCTGGGATTTCTTTTGTTTGGAGCCCTTTGGGGCACAGCGAGCTCCCAGCCCCTGCAGATCACTCCTCCACCACGATCCCGTCAATACCGGTCGCTGCAGAGCTGATTGCTTTTTCTGTTTCTTCCCGATGAGCTGCAGCACATGTATACACACATAAAAACAGGAACGGGTATAAATTACCTTCCAGGCAAAGCCTGAGGACTTATAAATTGCTTAAAAATCAAAGCACATTCCGGGGGGAAATGTTGTAAATTGGAAGGGGAAAAATGCACGTATAGGCTTTTAATAAAGGCAGTGTCATGGAGGAATCTCAAAACCCTTTCAAGAAGTTAATTAACAGAGTCCCAGGGCTCTCCTTTGAGACAGCAAAGAGGTAATGCCCCCAACCATTTTCCAGATGGATGCGTTTGTTGAACCCTGCTGCAGTGCCCCATCCTTGGTGAAGGGTGTCCCCCCAGAGCTGTGGGGCAGTGATGTGGGGCAGGCGGGGTCTACAGGTGGGAGCAGGGAGCAGTGCCAGCACTGGGGAAGGATCCTCCAGTGAAAAAAAAAAAATAAAATAGGATGGCAGAAGAAATGGTTTGGAAGAAAAGCAAAAACTCCAATGAAGGAGTTTTTCTCGAAATGAAAAATACAAATCTAAAGTGAATGCCTGTCTTTATTTTTACTTTTTTTCAGTTCAACATGGCGAGGCTGTGATGTCTGAAGCTGGGAGACAGTCTGCAAGCAGCAGGAAGGAGGCTCCCCCTGAGCAGCCCTGGGGGAAGCAGAGACCTTCCTGCCCCCCCATTCGGGATCAGGGGCTGTGATGGGCTGATGGTGGGGGTACCCACCCATGAGCCGTGATGGCTGCAGAGCCCTCAGGTCACGCCACTTCCCTGGTGTTTTCCAGGTTAATCTTGGTGAAGTCTGACTCAGAATGGGGATCAATGTGTGAAAAGGAGTGTACTGATGTATATTCTGGATATATAGCCTGGAGCGCTTCATGATGTGAAGCCAGCAGTGACTTCAGTCGTGTTTTTTCCCCAGACTCAATCTTGGCGCATTCTGGCTTTTCCTCCCAAGGCCCCATCCGTCAGCCCTGTGAATATAAACCAGGTCTGCACAAACTACCCGGCCCCAGCAGCCAGCCAGAGCCCCCCCACGTTCCAGCTCCGAAATAACATCGCGCTTCTTTAATGATCAATAGCAATTACGAAGTCATTTATATCCAATAAAGGATGCACCAGGAGGTCTGTGTGATACATTACTGCATAAATTCACACTATGAAACAGATTAACAAAGTATTATGATAAGCAAGCTTATTATTTGCATGAACACGAGGCTTAAGAGCTAATTGAAGCAATCCAGCAAAATGTCAATGACTTCTTTTGTATATGAAATATTCATTAAAGGCACACACTTATTTACGAGCGCTTCTTTATTTATACTTTTCCATTTGCACTGTGCTGTAAAGTGGGCTGCCACTCCACCAGGGCACTGTGGCTTCGTTTGGAAAGAGCAGATCCATCGGGGCTGCTGGGATGGGATGCCCATCAGCATCTTCCTCATCTTCCCTTCTAGACGTAGGGTCAAACCAGGACCTCTCCATGGCTGGAGGACACAGCCCCTTTGCTGCACACCCCAGGGACTGGGTGAGCACTGGGGGTCCCAGCTCTGCACCCCCCACTCACTGCCTCCTCTGTTTTAAGTCACAAATGAAGTTTTCCCGAGCCCATCCATTTGTGAGGACAGCTCTCAGACTACAAATCACTGCGGCACGGTATCTTATTTGCTCGGCAGCCAGCTGAGCAAAACAATGTAGCACCAACAGAGACGTGAATCTCCTTCATTTATCTTCGCACTAGAAAAATTTCAAGGCTGGAGCTTTTTTTGGCTGTCAGGAGCGGGATGTGTTACAAATGGCCGGATTGGGGCCCAACATTTGTTTTCTCCGTGATTTCCTCGGTCTAAATTGCAGTATTACTAACACACGTCCCCCGTTACCAGAGAGATAAATGTTTGACCAACAGCTTAGGATGGGACGCGAGGAGCAATCCTGCATCTCCTGGCGGAGGGAGGCTGCAGGGATTGGAACGATGATGATCCCTAAAGAATGAGAAGGAGCACGCTGTGCCTGTGCCAACATAAGAACATGAGGATGAAAATCACCCTCCAGTCCAGCACTGCTGGAGGTTCGAGATCTCCTTCCCCATCCTCAGCAGAGCTCTGCTGGGAGCAGAGAGTTCCCTCTGCCCCAAAACAATCTATTGTATATTATCCCCCCTCAAAAAAAAAAAAAAGAAAAAAAACCCTTGGAAATCCCCTTTCTGGCAGGAACCTGGGGGATTGCATCCACGGCATTTCACAGCTCTCTGTTGGTTCCGTCCCTAATGGGGCAGGTTTGCCCAGACCCTATCCCACAGCCCCTCCCAAACTCTGCTCATTGCCAGAGTGCTGAGGGGTCCACGGCCACATTGCACAGCCCATACCAGTCCTCTTCTTGGGCATCAGCAGGAAACAACAAATGCAGGCAGCAGTCTGACATCAGTGTGGGGCCCACTGGTGGCTTTTAATGGCTCAGGGATGCTCAAGCTCCACTCATATTGGGCAGAGCTTTGGACCTCCTCCCCAGCCCTAAACCCACCAGCTTACAGAGATCCCTCAGTGAGAGTGCTGGCAGCAACACTGTATGTACCCAAAAACATGATGAACAGACCCATGGATTCCTAAACCAACAGCCACACTCCTGCGGGTGGGAGGGTGTGGGACGTGCCGTGCCTGGCCTACTTTCCTGCTCATGTGATGGTGCAGAGGATGCTGCGCTTGCGATGCCTTTTTTAGGAGCCAGAGGCTGTCTGGAGGATTTAACTCTAGAGACAGTTCTGAGGAAGATGCTAGAAATTTTGGAAAACATTGTTTCCAGGGTGGGCTGAGCACCAGCTGAAACCAGTCCTCTGCAGATCTCACAGGCTGTTAATTAAACAAGAATTAACTCCCTGGGAAATATCTGATTCCTACCACCTGCCCTCCTCAGGTTCCATATGACCCTCCGGAGCCCAGCTCTGTTTTTTTCTCCTATCTTCTTCTGCCCAGAGGGCTCCAAAGCACTCGCATCTCTCCTCAAAGCCCGGGGAAGCACTGCTGAGCTCTGCAGGCAGAAGAGGAGCAGTTCAGGTCTTGCAGGGCTTTGTTTCCCCGTCTCACTCCTAAGCAAAATGCTGATGCGTAACAGTAACCACGCAGTCTTCTCCATTCTGCAACAAAATGTTCTCTTCTGCCACAGCTGCTGGAATGGGGGTGGGTTTTAAGGTTCACCACCCACCGAGCCAACCTCCGAGCACCCCTTGAACCAAGCACTGTTGCATCTCTCTGGGTCTGCTCCACTTCTGGGCAGCGCCACGGACCCAGGACCTCCCCATATTGACCCCCACTTCTGCAGAGCCATAAAATACTACCCCAGTTCTGCTCCCCACCAAGGCACGCTCCTCCATGCAGCAAAGGGGGACGATGGATGGGGAGCTGATGAGAGACAAACGAGCCAACAGATTTAGGCTGACACATTATAGGAGGCTGAGATGAGCTAATTATTTCCCTAACAAAAGCTCTTAGGGGAACAAGTGCCCTCTATTTTGTTTTATTGCGTTTTATTTTTCCTCTTTCCCAGTCCCTGTGCACACATGCACTCACCCCTCGAAGACGTCACTGTGAGGAAGTACATGTGTCAGCTCCAATGATTTATTCAGGAGCTGCATCAGCTCTGCCTTCCACTTGGAAGGTCTCAGGATCTCAATATTTCGCATGGAAATCTCCAGCTGCTGCCCCTGATTCTGGTTTGAGCTGCTTGGTTGGCGCACGCATCCCTGGGGAGCAGAGGCACGAGGAGTGCATTGCTACCCCACGAGAGGAAGTTTTTCTGAGTTCTTTTGGCTGTTCCTTCATCTCACCTTCCCCATGGTCTCTGCACCACCACCAGTGTGACAGAGCATGTGACAAAACCAGGATGGCACCACATCCCCTGCTTGTGTCCCAATCCCCAGTCTGTGCCTGTGCTGCTACTCCAGATCACAACCACAGTGCATCAGCAGCCAGGAGTTAGACAGGTTTGACCTGCTAATGTCACCCCACTGTTTTGGCTCTGCTTTTGTATGCGAGTAAAGAATTCTCCTTCTTGGAACCTGGAAATGGCCTTTTCTGTACTGGGCAGGTGGGGAGGTAGTGTAGTGGGAATGATAAGTCAAAGCTTGAAGCAGTGATTGAGCACCTGCTGGGAAGGCAGGGCCAACTTAGGGAAACTCAGGTGTATGCAATGTACCTGAGGGACCAGAAGGGCTGGAGCCAGGATCCATCCCTGCCCAGACCTCATGTAAGAGTTGGCAAAGAAGACAAGGGTACCTTGCTGGAGATCTCTTCTGCCTGAGGCCTTCCAAAGGTAGGTGAGTTTTCTTAGTTTCTGTGTTTATGGCTGCTGTGTTTCAGTTTGTTCTCATTTGCTGCAGCCACAGATTCTGCCACCCTGCTCTTATTGCTATACTTTCCATCACTAGTAACACTATAGTGTTACAGTTAGGTTGAGGGTTTTTTCCTGCACTGAGGTATGTTCTGTGCATGGAAAGCCAGGCTTAGGATTTCTGTCACGTCGGAGGATGTGTCAACTAGTGCATTTTGAGATTTGGTAGTGGTCACATCTTGGATATCTGCAGCCCCAATGGGGACGCACCCATGGTGCTGCCTTGCCCAAAGCATGCTGCCTTCAAAAATGTATGGTGCGCAGGACAGAGTGCGTATCTGCCTTAATTCCTCCTAGGGTATTAGTGCTGATTAATATAATTTGCCATTACTGAATCTTGCAGAATCACTACATAGCTCTATTTTGGTAATCATAGGATCATTAAGTGTGGAAGACACCACTATGATCGTCATCGTGAATCATCCAAATCTGATCTGGAGTTGGGAGAAGTGAGGTAGGCACTGAAACTCTACTTCATCCCACCCTCAGCAATGGTACTGATGG
Organism: Odontophorus gujanensis; assembly: GCA_013399175.1. Lineage (NCBI taxonomy): Eukaryota > Metazoa > Chordata > Aves > Galliformes > Odontophoridae > Odontophorus > Odontophorus gujanensis. Next base: position 24,952 of record VXAB01003365.1, on the reverse strand, counting down.
GTTTGTCCGAAGAAGAAAAAGTCTCTTTATAAATATACGCATAACCCCACCCTGACTGTTGGGAGTTCCAATTCTGAACTCCTTTTTGAAGTTTCTGAGGGCAAATTTAGGTTGAAAGGAGGGAGGGAGGCTGAATCCATCAGCAAGAAAGGTAAGGATGTGTAGCAAGGACTGGAAAACATGGGAGATAGGGGAAGCAGGGGGTTGGGTGACAGCTGTGTGAAACCTGAGCATGATCCCTGGAGGCACATCCAGTGCACGTGGCCACGTTCCACTCTCTATCAGCATCCCACTGCATCCATATGCAACAGGGCTGCTACCGAGGGAGCTGAGTGGAGCCAGGAAGTTATGGTTCAATTGGAGAGAATAAAGGAAACAACTGAGATAAATCAATTTCAAGAGGAGGAAAAAATTCATATCTTTGACTGCTCTCCCAACAAAAGCATAAAACACAAACAAATCAAAGGGCTGGAAGTGCTTCCAGCCCCGGACATGACCGGACTGAACAACAGGCTGCTAACGTGGAGGGAGCTCCCGTGAGGATTCAACCACTGATAATAAATTATTGAGAAATATTAGGTGGAGAACAGGCCTGACGCCAGATGGATGCATGGTGCTGTTCATAGAGGAAGAATGTATAAACACAAGAGGTGGAAGGAAATGGGAGCAAAGTGGTGACAAACTCGTCAGCATGGGGCTATGGGCAGCATGGTGACAGCATCACTGGGGCTGGGGGGGGGACTTGGCATGATGTAGGGGATGAAGGACCCTATGAGTCTATGATCCCCACACAGGGGTGGCTACTAAAGGCAGCCTGATGAATTTAATTTAATTTTTTTGGTTGTTAATGCAATTAATCACTGTAGGCACACATCAGGAACCTTATGCATGTTTAAATTGGGCCAGGAGCCAGTGGTTTCTCGTATGCAATTTCCTAATGTTAATAATGTTTCCATTAGCCATATTCAGGAAATCTGCCATTTTTTGTCCCCTTCTGGCCCATACTTTTTACGTTTAATTACGACCCAGTGTCAGCTATTGAATAGGTTGACGCATTTGAAGTGTCTGCAGAGATTTCTTTTTAATAATGAAATTTCTTGGCTGTAATAGCCCTATAACTTGAGTAATTAATGAAGCATGCAGGCGGCATGCTCTCAGATGTTGCCCATTTGTTCACTGCAGAACTTGCCAGGGAAAAAGAAGCTTTGAACATAGGGTAAAAATGGAAGAGATGCAGCAGAGATGGCTGTGACCCATCCCCTGACCTGGTAGATGATGCTTGAGCTGCAATGGGGAGTTCCTTGTCCACTGGGGTCAGTGGAGAGCCTTGGGACTGGTGGATCCTACACACGTCCCCAGCTTTCTCATGTGACCCTGACGTTTTTTCTTCCAACAAAATTCACCTTGGTCCAAGAGGAATCTTTCTTGATTTTTTTTCCATCCCATGGATTTGGGGCACAATTCCTCTGGAGCAGCAGGTGAACGTTTAATTCATGGGCATGTCCCAGTGTTCTGATTGCAGTGTATTGCACTGTGGTGATGCTGCTATTCCTGCAGAGACTTAGGGGATTGGGGTTTCTCTGTCCTTTCCCCCTGCAGCCTGGATCCCTTTGAGTATGGCTGCTTGTTGTTCTCAGTGCTGTTGTTCCTGGGTAGGTTTATACTGCCCCGACAGAAGCTCTTATTGAGGAAGTCGTGTAAGGAACAGAGCAAAGGAAAATCTAATGCTGAACGTATTGATCTGTGCATTTTTCTGAGTTAAAACAGACTGAGGCAGCTGCTCCTAGTGCCTGCAACACCAGAAGGAACAGCAGGACCCCAAAACACAGCCACGCGAGCTTGGGACACCAGTCCCATCCCCATATTGTATGTGGCATTGCAGGAAAAGGAGCTCCTTAACCCAGGAATGATAACCTGGGGCAATTTGTCCAAAACACCAAGAGAAGTGTCTTTTCTACTGTTCAGTTTCAAAGGAAAGATCACTTATTGTGAGGGGAAAGAAAAACAACCCAAAATAATATGGTGTCACCCCTCTGAGGATGGCCCATGGTGAGGTGGGGAGGTCAGTCCCCTTGCTTGTCACTGGAATTAGAGCGTGAGAAGGGAAATATAAGAGAGCCTTGAGAATCCCAAAAGGTAATTAAGGTAAAACTCGTTAATATTTCAAGGTAGGGCTGTGCCTATTACAGCAAAAGGCCTGGCTGAAGTGACGGGAAAGAGCTTGTCTTGTTGCATAACAGCACGTTATGGGATCAAAGCCATAAAAGTGAAGCAAACTGCTGAAAGCCTTTGCAGGGTGAGGGAGGATGGCAGCCCCAGCAAAGCCTGGGAGAGCAGGAAATGAAGAGGCTGCCAGCTCTAGTTAGGCAGGAATAGGTGTGGAGCAAAATGCCCCACCACTCCCTGAGTACCTGACTGAGGTTGCTCTGGCTGCAGGAGGGATGCTCCTGTCCCATCCCAAATATACTGGTGTTTGGGAGCTGTCAGAAAGGAGCTGGTGCAGGGTCCTTACGGGGCAGTGAACAAAGCCCTCCTGTGCCCTCCATGTAAGAATGCTGCGTTGGGGCATGCTGGCTTTAAGCACGGGGTTGGAAGGGCTGGGTTAATTACTGGGGTTGGAGGGGTTCAAGTAATTATTGGGACTGGAGGGGCTTAGTTAATTATCAGGTGGAGGGGTTCAATTAATTCTCAAGGTTGGAGATGCTCAACTAATTATCTCTCCCAGTCATTGCTATGCTGGCAGCAGTGGTGAGGGCGGCTCAGCTCTGCGGAGTGACTTCAATCTCCATTTCAATCTGCGTGAGGACGGGATGAGAGGGGGAATATTCCTCTGCTCTGAAATCTTCCTGATCCCTGCCACAGTCAGAGGGTGACTCAGGGGGCACTGGAAGCCCCCGGTACGGGACAGGGAGATGAGTGTCTGTTGCCAGCACAAAGCATCCCATACCAGGGCATCATCCAGAATCACAACCTCTGTCTGCACAATGCTCCTGGTGCAGGCTGCCTTCCAAACATTGGATTAGCAGATATGAGAGCAGAGACTCGCTGAGGCATGGAGTGGATTACAGACACTCCAGTGTGCTGGTACCTGGTAATTAATGTCCTCTATTTGCCAAGAATACATCAGGCAAATGTTTGCCTCTTAAGCAAACAAACTAAATAAATATTAATTCCCTATCTCAGGCATCTCCATGCCTGCTGCAGACGGTCTGGGGGTGAGTGATGTCTGCCCCATGCTCTGTGATGCTCTACGTGGAGCTGTGAAATTCCCAATGTGCTGTAATTTATCGATGCCAGCGATCTCCATCTCCTCCTCTGCTGTTTCTCTGAGCAGAATGACTCCCAAATCAAATCACCGTGTTTTCCATAGTACCCACTCCTCTGAATGCACAAGGCATGCAGTTAGGTGAGGGAAAGAAGACAAGAGTAGCAAAGGAATTATGAGCTGGCTTCCTTGTGTTCTGAAACATGGCATGGTGGCAGGTGACAGCAGAACTGCCATGGAGAAGGCAAATGATGGGGAGAGAGATAAGGCAGAATGGGCTCAATGAGGGCTGTGGATGGAAGGGATTTTCTAAGGGGATTCTAGGAGCAGAGCAAAGTTTATAATACAATTCCAATGTATATTATGAGCTTGTCCAAAGGGTTAAGGCATCGCCTCTCCCTTCTGCAGCCCTCGGTGACAAAGGACCAGCCTAGTGCTGCTAGTGGCAGTGATGTTGAGAATACAGGAGCCCTCGCATCCCTGCTGTGTAGGAAATGATACCAAGGATATTCTGCTTGGATCCCTCCAGTCTCAGAGAAAACCAATTTCCCTTGCACCAGCAAAAGCAGGTTTTATTAACAGCAATTTGAGCTCTCCAACAAATCCCGACAAGGCATAATTTCTCTGCAAATGGCATGTCCGCATCGTTACTGCCTCCCCCCTCCTCTCTCTGAAACATTTAGGACAATACTTACTTGATGGAGTCTATTAAGCATGATATTTTTGGATGTGCAACAATTGCTGTAGTTAAGCTTTCTCGGGGCTTCTGATTTACAGGGAAATGGCCACAGAGCCCATAGACAGCACTTGCCCATTGGCCCATCCATTTCATCCACCTCTTTTAATCCCACCCGATTGACTGCCACCCCCAGGAGTAGATTTCTGCCCTTTGCTTGCAGTGAAGTTTTGGGGCAGGGCTGTGCTGGGGAGGGCAGTGCCAATGGCACCGAGCACCCCAAGCTCAGCAAACTGAGCATTTTCTTGAGACCATTAGGGCTCCTCCAGCACAGCCATCTATCTTTTTTTAATTTGAAGAACGTACAGTTTCCAGGAACTGCTCTGAAGTTAGAAACAATATGATGCTGCTGGTGAATAAGTCATGAGTGCTAGAGCCTGAATCTACATATTTATGTGCACGTTCCCTCCTTTGGGGAGGGGAATGATTTATATAATTTATAGCATCCACGATGTTCCCATTGGAGCTGTGGTCACCAAAAGGCCCTTCTCACTCTGGCCAGGCTCTGCCCTACCCTTGGTGGGCTCTTTTCTGGGGGGGGGTCTCCAACCAGCAGCTGTTCAATGGGTGCAGGTGACAGCTCAGAGCAATGATGTGTTTTCATGTACTTTGCGTACTGACAGTCATTATTATTATTATTATTTTTAATTACTGAAGGTTTCTGCTTCAAGAAGCTCTTCTGTTCTCGGGGTGGGAGGGGGGAAGAAATATTTAAAAGGGCCTTTTGCTAATTTCTGCCTTTTAACATTTGGCAGTTGTGCAGTTTTCCTTGGGAAATGACTGCAGAGTCTTCTGCCACCTCCCTCATATTTTTAGCAGCACCAGAAAGTCCCATGCCTGTGGGCTCTGCCTGTCTATGAAAAAAAGAGCAAGCCTAATTAAATCACAGAACTGCATGGGGCACTTCTCCTTTAGTATTCCTTTTCTTTTACACAGTGCTTGGCTGTGCCATTTATTACCACCTTCAATTGTTTGTCACAAACCTTTTTGCTTCAGTCATGGTGGGAGGGGAAATAACAAAACCTGGTGAAAGCATCAGAGGAGTAGGGGAGGGATGCTGTGGTGCAGCCCCTCCACGGGGATTTTCCTGCATGCTTTAGCTGAGCCAATCTGAATGGAGTCTTACGATTGTTAAAGTCAGAAAAGGCTACTAAGATCACCAAGTCCCAGTGTTGACCTATCACCACCATGCCCACTAAACTATGCCCCTAAAATGTATAGGATATGGAGAGGGAAAAGACAGGGATTGTAACCAGTGGGCACTTGTGAAGGACAGACCCTCATGGTCTGGGTTCAGCCCCTGGGCTCTGCTGGAGGTAGCCTTGGGGATGCCAAAGGGGCACAGGGAGGGTCATGAATCCCGAAGTGATTAAATAAGGGGAAAAAATCCTACATCTGTGGGTATCTCAGTACTTGCTGACAGGTTGGGGTGAGGCTGCATGGATGTGTGTGGGTGCTCTCAGAGCTTTGAGATGCTTTATGATGAGGATCCTTAAAAGGTCCATTAACCCCAAGGGCAACCTGAGCCCTGATAGGAGCAGGAACATGGGACAAATAGCAGAGCAGGCGCCCACTCCCACCCCAGCAGGATGTGACCCTTGGGTTGCCATAGACTGCCAACACAAAGAGGCGATGGATTGTTTGAACGCATGATGAAAACCCTCAAGTGAGGTTGAACTCAACGGAGTGTTGTGAGGCTTAATTAATTTATATCCAAAAGCACTTTGAGAGCATCAGATGAAAGAGGTTATTACCGGAGTGCAAAGAGATCCTTTATTCTGTGAGATGGAAAAGGGAACAGCCCTGGCCGTGCTCTCTCTTTAAAGAGCACGGGCTATTAGCACAAAGTGCAGTGATGAACAGAAGTTATTATTTTGTTTTAATCTTATGGAAATGATCCTGCAGTGTTTCATGATGGCACGTCATCCTGACGCAAGAGGGTAGGTAGGAAAACAGAGCTGATTCTTTCTCCATAAACCACTGCAATGGCATTGGAGTTTGGAGCGTGTTCCCCAATGTCCTCAGTGCCCTGGGGAGCATGCCACAAGGCGGAGCTGTGTTGTCCCTGGGGCTGAAGATGGTTCTTCTCACAGACCATAGCGCTGTTTGAGTTGGAAGGGACCTTTGTAGGTCATCTGGTCTAACTCCCTGCAATGAACAGGGACACCTCCATCTTGATCAGGGCACTGGGCACAAGGCTGCCTCTCGCTCTGCTGTGAAATGCAACATCACACATCTCTGCAGCAATGTATGCAGCATCACAAAGTGCTCCCCTCCCTACTGGAGACACCATTTGGCAGATCTGTGCTGTGAATGTCACGGCAGTCTTTCAGAATAACTTCTCCCACCATCCCAGCAAGTGAAATGAAACTGAGGGACCATCTGCCGGGAGCTGGGCTGTGTGGAGCATCCTTCCCTCACTGCAAGAACCCCAAAATGCTCTATACCTCCCACAGATGCCTTTATCTGTGTCATGACAACACTATGTCAGCAGGTGAGGAGGCGACCGGGTCTGGGAAACCCATGGCTTACAGCAGATCCTCACACGTGCCTTTGGCACTCAGCCCTTGCATCATCTTTCAGGGTGAAATGTCAATAGGATTGTCTCTGTCTGCAAGATTCCTTCTCTGAAACAAGTCAGCTGCAGCACTTCAAGCCATCATGGATAAAAGACATCACAATTTGATTTTCTCAGGCAGGAGCATGTCACTCACTAAGGGAGGGAGAAGGATTTCATCAACTTTGCTATGATGGAGTGGAGCCATGGGAGAGACAACCTCATGGCAAGGTGTCTGCTCTCTGTGGCCAATGGGACCAGCTCTGACAGTTGTGTCACCTGTTCCACCCCACATTACATGTCCCACTCAGTGTCACACATCCCATTCACATATCCAGTGTTATCTTTCCCATCCCTTGTCACATATCCCATTCCCCATGTCACCTGTCCCAGCCCATGTCATGCATCCCATTCCTTGAGGAACGCACACTTTGGATAGGGAGAAAAAATGATGTTTTCTGAGGGGAAAATGAGCAAAATGCTGTGTTTGTTGTGAAAGGTTTGCACTTGTAGAAGGGCTGTCCAAAAGGGGCTCTTTCCTGCCTCCACCAGCCATGGAAACTGTCACGGGAACAACCTCACACTGGAGATTCCCATCGACCGATCGGCACAGTTAACACCCAGTCTTTGCTCTGTCACAATGATTAGGACAGTTGAGAGTTTGGCAGTGCCAGCCAGACCTCCAGATCCACGGCTTTGAGATGTGTCCTGGTCCCCAGCACCGAGCTCCGGTCCCACAGAGCCAACCCAGAGCCTGGCACAGTGCTGAGTGCAGTGCTAACAGCGGGCAGACTCGGTTCTGCCTTGAAAACACACTTTAATCAACACTTATTGGATTAGCATTGAAATCTGAGCACTGCTGGAACGCAGAGCTTCTCCACCATGAAACCCTGCTGGTTTGAAACGTGCCTCCCCCCTGCAGCAATCGTGCTCGGGGCAGAATAATTCTGACAAGGGACTTTGGTGCCAGGGTAAAAGATTGAAACCAGCACCCAAACCTGCAGAGGCTCAGCCTCGCTCGCGCTCCAGCATGCTTGGCAACGCACGGATTTTTTTTCCCGATCTCAACAAAATGTCAAAAATGTACTTAATGAGAAGTTCTCCTCTTACAAATGAAGCAGTAATCTGTCAGAAGGGAAAATGTGCTGTAAACTTAGTCAGAGCTCATCCCTTGACTCCTTGCCAGCATGCATTAAGGTTCATTAGCGAGCGGGGCTGGGCTGGGCGCTGTGCGGCGTGGGGCTGGACTGCCATCTACAGCGACCTGGGAGAATTAAGAATTAAGATACTGTCCTGGGGTTTTTCGTCCTCCCCACCTCTCCTTCTCGTTGGGTTTTGAGGTGTTTTCCAAACAAAAAAAAAATAAAATACAAGGGATGCTCCTGGTAAGGGAAGAATGCCAGGGATGTGGGGCACATCCCCCAGTGTGAGCTGATCCGCTCACCTGACCTTCAGGAAGAGTTTATTTTGTCCCCTGTGCAGAACCAGACACAGCAGAGACTCCGGCACCTGTGAGACAGGAGCTGGGAGGTCCCCTCATGCAGCCCCACTGTGTGGGGACCCGGTCCTGTGGGCATATGGTAAAACATTGCTGATGGGGGGGGGGGGATGCACCCAACAGAGAGCCATGCGATAGCAGCTCCAGAAAGATCTGCAGGAGAACATATGGTGTGTTTTCAAATGCACCCATAACATTTATTTAAAATACAGGCTATAAAGCTCTGCCAGCAAAACTTAGTAGCAGAAAACCTGTCTTAAAGCTGGAAACTCTCCTATTGTTTCTCCCAAATCATTAAGCTTGTGCTTATTTGGTTGCAGCCTGAACAAATAGGAATGTTGAGGTGAGAAAGGGGCCCAATCTGCCCCTTACTCTTGGGGGCCAAACAGCCAAGCAGCTCTGCAGCAGGGGCCTCTCCCTCTCAGCCCTCAGTGCCTGAGCTGCAGTGCCTGTCCTGTGCTGGTGGCCATGGAGGAACAGAGCATCTCTGTGCCTCCCTCTGCTGCCTTCAGGTTGGCTCTCCGATGGGACAGTCACACCAGGAACATCAGCAGACACAATTCTTCCATCACTTAGCCTTCACGGCAGAGTGATGCTGCTTCACAGGCACCCAGCACAGAACTTAATGTGAGCAGGACTGTGCCCCACAGCACCCACTGTGGGACAGGGGGGACCTTGGAGCAGTGGCAGGAGCTAGGCGCAGTCGCACAGCCTGCTGCAGGGCTGAGGACCGGGCTGCATCTCAGTGCATCAGCAGTGCTTTGTGGCAGCTGCACCATCTAGAGGAGAAGTGGGTCGCAGAGGAGAAACGGGTGGTAGAGCAGGGGCCCACTGTGGCTCAGCTGGGCCCATACTGCCTCTCCTTCTCCAGACAGATGTACCAGCAGCACTCAAGGATCACTGTGGAGGGATGTGACCGTGTGCCTGGCAGTGCCGTGATGCTCTGCTCCTCCTGCTGCCCTTTCTGCAGTGTGCTGAGCCCCCAGCATGAGCAGGTGCTGCAGACACAGCTCTGCCTAGAAGGTCTGGGGTGCAAACCCCCAGGACTGTGCCTGCAGAGACCCAGGGAGAGGCTTTTCCCTCCTTGGCAACCCCCTGCAGCACAAGGGGAGGCAGCAGCTCCATTCCCACTGATTTTAATTGTGTTTTTCCTTACTACCCAGGCCCCAGAATATTGCATAAGTCACAAGGAAGCATTGATCACATCCCAAGTGCAACCATGAGCACATCTCAGCTCCCAGTCCTCCTCGTCTGCTGACACCCAGATTTCTCCTCCTCCTCCCACCAGCTGCAGCTCCTTCCCATATGGCTGCAAGCAGCTCCGGCTCCCAGCCCACAGATCTGCCTCTGCTACTTCCCACCTATGCTTGTGGCTTTGCTGAGCCTTGGCCAAGCTGGGGGACAGGCAGAGGATGTCCCCTGCATAGGGTGCAGCGTAGGGTACAGAAAGGAGCAGCAAAATGCTTCAGGTAATGGGAATGGACACTGCTAAGAGCCTCCCAGGTCAGTGTCCAGCACTGCAGGAGATAAGCTGGGGGCTGCTCCCAGGGTGCAGCATGGATCAGAGGCTGCAGGTTGTTTCCCAAAGGGCTCACGTTATGGTCTACCAGTCCCAGTCAGAAGCAAGAGCTTCCCTGCACACCGTGATTTTAGCATTTACCAAAGGGCAGGATTTGATCTCTTCCAGCATTTCCAAAGCTGTTTTGGTTCTGTTGCCTCGAAGCCATTCTCAGTGCTCAGTGCTGAGTGGAGGAACACACCATCCCTGAGAGCTCTGCGGAATGGCAGTGTAAATCTGAGCCCACACTCACTCTTGAAGCTATCATCACTGGAAGGATGCCATGGCCTTAAGAGCCCCAAGGAAAAGCAGGAGGAACACACGGGGTTGCAAACATGGGGTACGAGAAGTGGCAGTTTTTAGTTTGATCCAGAACTTGCTTAAGGAAGCATTAAGGAAGGCAGTTGTTTGCAAATTCTTAATCAACACCTGCTTGTGCAAAATGGGTTTTGCATTTGCAAGAGCAAATGCCCACTGTGCACCACAGCCTTTGCACTGTCCCCGATCACCGTGGCGGCCCCAGGCTGGTGGCATCCCACTGTGGCACTTTGGGCTCTTCCTGCTACATGGGGACCTGGAGAAAAGCTGCTTCCTTTGGGCCATGCTCTGGTGAGTGCCTTTAAGCAGCTGCCAGCAGCCCCGCAGTGCTATCACCACCAGAGGTTTCAGTTCTTTGCAGCCCAGAGTCTGGGAATGCTAAAAATAGACAGCACTCCTTGGAGGTGATCTAAAAATCTTTCCTATGTGCAAAGATGCTTAGGGTTGGTGGGCTGGGTGGGGGCTCTGCATGGGCATGAGTCACAGCAGCACATCACAGCTGGAGCTGACAGAGCTCCCAGGTCCAGTGCAAGTTTGAGACCTTCCTGAGCCCAGGGGCACATAAGCCCCGAATTCACATGAAGATATGTGAAGGCTTTGACGGAGGCCACTCTCCTAACCCTCAGTTTGTACCATGCAGGATGCTTTCTTGCTGAACACTCACAGCCCAAGCAGTTCTGTTCCACTGACTCTGGTGAAAACCCACACGGGGATTTCAACAATTGCTTTCTCTTGGCAGAATTCAACAGAGTAATACTCATAGAGGCTGGAAAAGTCCTCTAAGATCCTCAAGCCTAACCCAACACCATGCTCACTGACCATGTCCCTCAGTGCCACATCTCTGTGTTCTAAAACACCTCTGGGGATGGGGACTCCACCTCTCCCCATGCAGCTGTGCCAATGCAGCCCCATTCATTCAGAGAAGGAATTTTTCCTATCATCCAAACTAAAATGAAGGGAGCAACGAGGGGAGCTGGGAGCACATGGTGATTTCTTTTTCCTCCCCTCGTCCTCTTAAAGCTCCCAGCAATTTTGGCACACGGTCAAAGCATGTTTCCTTTTGAAATATACAGCAACTGCAGTACCTGAGTTTCATTATGGCTTTTCTTAGTGTAGTGGGGAAAGCATCCATCCCACCTTTGATGCTGCCCTTTAACCAGTCCATCCTGAAGCACACAGACCCTTTTCATCACCTCCCACCACGGCTGCTGGCACCTAATGCCTGTGTTTATATCCCGGCTTGTGGCTGAAATCAAAGTGTTTCTGGGGAAAGGTCTGCAAAGGGCTCATTAAAACAAGAAAAGAGAGAGAGAGAGAGAGGGAGAGAGAAAGGGGTTTTGTCTCTTTGTGTTCCCCAGTGCTCCCACCACAAGAGGCTTCACGTTCTCACTGCTCCCCTCTGCACAGCACAAAGGCCAAAAAGGGTCTTCCTCCAAACCAGACAGTTGTGCCCCCAGACACCTTCAGCTCTGTGTAGTGTAGTGGTCAGGAAGGAGTGGGAAGTCCTCCAGATGTGACCCCACACGGTCCTGGTGCCATTTCCCTGGCTGACAATGCTGTTTGCACAGCACAGATCTGCTCACGGGGCAAATGGAAATGTTCAATACTCGGCGCTGCTTGCTGGCAGTTTTCACAGGCATCTCTATTCCTTTCTTTCTAAATTAGATCTTTCTATTATAACTTCAAGGCCTCATGAGTCTCCTTGGCATTTATTAAATAACAACTAAACTCTCTGATTTACCATGTTCCTACATGATCCAGCCACACGCTGCTGCAGCTCACAGCATGAGCAAAGCCATCCAAGAGGGAAGCAAGTGCTGGAGCACCCCGAGCCCTGTTCCCAACCAGGGACAAGCAGTCCATGCCATTTATTTAAAGGCAATGCTTCCACAACTTCTTTGACAAAAGCTTTGGAGCTCCTGTAGCTTGGAGGAGCCTCGTGACTGTGGAACCTAAACACTTGCTGAGCTCCGAGCTCAGTCTGCATCCCCTCCACCTCCATCCCCCCACAATGCTTCCACCAAAAACCTCATGGACACAGCCAGACTGTACTTCAGTGGGTTGATTTTGCCCCCAGACTTGAAGACGTGTTCAAGGAATACAAAAGTGCTCTCAGTGGAGGAAAAGGTTTGCAGAAGCTGAGGCTGCTGCCGTGCCCGTGCCCCCAGCTGGCAGCGGATGTGACTCACATCCCACCGACAGCAGTGCAGCAGTGCCCGGCGTTAACACTGCTACACACAAAATCTGTAATTGGCCCTGAATCCACAGGTCTGCTGATCACAGGAAGAGCTGCGAGGTGAGTCCTTTCATTCTTACTATTTTGGTTTTAATCTCGTCTTTTTTCTTCCTGGATTAAAAAAAAAGAGAGAGAGAGAGAGAGAAAGAAAGAAATCCATCGCCTGAGCTCCTGCTTCAGTCTTGAAAGCCCACAGCAGCTTTTGCCTCTAATGTGTGCACAGCCACCTCTAATGAGAGCCTGTCCCTACCCCCTGCAATAAGCTGCAAATGGGATGCGCAGATCCCGAGGTCAGGGAGGAATGTTTCATTTTGAAAACACGAATGTTTCCCTGCCATCCCCTAACAAGGGGCCCAATTAGTGCTTGTGACTTTGTCATCCACCCAGCAGGGACATGTGGACCACTGCTCTCATTTCCACAAAGATCACGGATCAGGAAGACAAATCATCCCTAATGGGACCTCGGGGAGAAGCTCCCTGTTCGTTTCAAGCTGAAGGACACACACAGAGACCACTGCTCTGCAGAGCCACAGAATGCCACCTCAGCTGGTGACAGCCGAGCTCTCAGCAGCCAACATCCCTCCCTCCCCTCTGAGCAACTGCATGTGTACGAGCACATCTATCAGGTCGCTGCCCACAGCTTTGACTTTAATTTTATTTTTAAAGCACGTTCTCATGCAAATTGACTTGGCCTGAGAAGATACATGAGCACAAGAGCCCTTTCTTTCCTCTGGAGTGGCATTAGGAGGAACGTGGTGAAACGGAGCAAAGTTTCCTCACCTCCAGGCTGCAACTCTGCAGCTAAGGAAAAGCCAGCTCATTGTTCTCTCTGCACACAGATGCTGGCTGTGCTGTTTGCAGCAGCCTTGTTCAAGCGAGCCATTTTGGGATATAAAAGCATACCACATATCCCAGGGATAAAATAAAATACAGGCAAATGTCTTGTCAGCTGTTTAATCTATTGTAAGAGCAGGAGATAAATCAATCTGACTCTGAAACTGTGCCTGGCAGTTTGAAACGCAGTCCTGCCCCACTTCCCTAAAAAAGCAGCACAGATCTGGAAATACATTAGAATGTGACACTGGAGTGCAGGAAAAAACACGACTCCTTCTGCCTCGGGCTTCCCAAAGCAAGCATCTCTGAGCTGACAGCATTCCTCAACACTCAGCCCCACATCTCCTGCATGAGACGAAGCTCCAGCAGCGCTGGCAGTACGGATGGGACGGTGCCTGCTCGCAGCAGGGCCACGGGAAAGCAGGCAGCTTAGGGAGCCAGCGTGTCCTCTGACAGACACCACGACGTGCTGCTAGCGGCCGAGACGCTGCGGCACAGCGGCTGAGCGGGCGCTCGGGGTCCGCACCGCAGCGTGGCAACCGCAGCGCCCGTTCCCTCGGGGCAAGCTCAGCTTCCAGCTCCACTTTCCCATCCCGAAACCCGGCTGCGGGACAGCCAGCCCACTTTTCTCACTGTGAAGCCGCATCCCGCGGGAAGGAGCGCCGCATCCCCCAGTCTCAACGCGCAGCACTGCGCACCGCCCCAGCCCGGGGCCCGGCCCCTCCCCGCCCCGCTCCTCCCGCAGCCGCTGACCGCGGCGCTCCGTCCGCCCCTCCGCGNCGCGGCCCGCGCCCCTCCGCCCGCCCCCCCGCGCCGGGCCCTGCGGCGCATGTCTCCCGCTCCCCGGGGCCGGGGAGGAGGCGCCGCCCGCTCCTCCCGCACGGAGCGGAGCGCTGAGCCCGAGGTCGTCCGCCAGCGCTCCTTCTGCTCGGTCGGAGGAGGAGGAGGAGGGGGCGGCCGCAGGTGAGCGCGGGGCGCTGAGAGGCGGCAGGCCGAGCCGGGCCCGGCTGAGGGCGGCGGAAGGCGGGAAGGGAACCATGGCGGCGCGGCGGGGCCCGGCCTGGGCGGGCGGCGGAAGGCGGGCGGCCCCGCGGCCCTTCTGTGCGCGGACTGCCCCGGGGGAGCGCCCCTCGCGGAGCCCCTCCCCGAACCGGGGAGGGGTTGGGGTGGGGGCGGACGGCGGTCCC